>JAADWV010000050.1:0-95741 GCA_023336295.1 Pythium folliculosum | reverse complement strand
TTCGGAATCGTCAATTTCTTCTCTCAGGGCTGGATACTTCCAGTCGAGCATTCTGCCCAGCTTAACTGGTCTGATGTCCGAGTCCACAACCATCTTCTTCTTCACCAACACGGCGTGAGGAAACTTGGTCTTCAGCCACGCGTACACGGCATCAGACACGTCGACCTGCGCTGGCGCCTTTTCCATGTTTGCCGTGTGGTTGACCGGAACTGGTGCTTTCTCCTCCACCACGTCGTATTCTTCCTCGACCTCCTTCCTTTCGTTGCCGTGCTTCATCGCTCGAGGGTGCCAGCTAAGAAATGAAGTGAACCGAAGCTCCCAGACTCGTCCCTTTTCCGGATTGGTCGGACATGGCAATCGGGTTTCCCTCAATCACTTGAGATGAAGGTTCACCTACATCATGCGGGAGCGGCGTCAGAAATGGAACGTTCCTCATCGACAAGTTCTCCGAGTCACCCACCTCCCAGTTGTCAAAAGCCGTCTCCTCGTGTGTCATACTACGTAGTACCGCCTTCAGCTTGATCCTCCTTGGCTGGGTTGACTTGTCCTCCCCTATTGTATCTAAGGAACACGGCCACGTACACAGACAAACACCGTAGGGACTAACATACTAACAATTCGCTGGTTAATGTTCGCGACGCAAAGCCCCAGCGACGCGGCGTGGCGGATAGATCCCATCCGCCGCTCGCGTGGGATCGTCCGTCGAACGGGAAAGGGTGGTGTGGTCTCATCACAATACTAGTGTTCTGTTGGCAGTCGCGGCGTGGGTTTCCGGGGTACGGTAAATTAGGTCCTCACTCACAGGCTCGTGGTCGAGCCCACGCGCTCGCTGTAGTCCTTGACCGACTCGAGGCACTGGACGATCTCGTCCGCCGTGGGCCGCGACAGCGGCTGGTACGACAGGCAGCGGTCCACGAGGTCGCGCAGCACCGCGGGCAGCTCCGTGAACTCGTGGCGGTTCTCGTGCGGCAGCAGTCGCTCTTGCCGCTTGATGCGCTTGAGCAGCTCGAGGTCCGCGAGCGTGTGGCCGACGGCGTCCACGGCGCTCTGGTACGGCGACGCGCGCGTCATGATCTCGCCGATGAGCACGCCGAGCGAAAAGATGTTGATCTTGCGCGGGTCCAGCACGCCCGTGCGCGTGATGAGCTCGGGCGCGAGCCACGCCATCTCGCCGGCGCCGAACACCTCCGGGTACTCGATCTTGGTGGTGCACGGGTGGCACTCGTACAGGTTCAGCTTGCACTCGACGGCGCCGTTGACCAGCACCTTGCGGCTCGTGAGCCGGTTCATGTACATGTTGCGCTCGCGGCTGTGGAGGTACTTGAGCGCCTGCGCAATGTCGAGGCACATGTGGAGCTTGCTCTGGAGGTCCAGCTCCGTGTCCAGGTCCATGAGCACGGCCTTGAGCGTGCCCTTGTCCATAAACTCGCCGACCACGCCAAAGTCCGTGCCCTGCACCCACGTGACGCCCACGAGGCTCACGAGGTTCGGGTGCGTTAGCGGCGCGAGCGCGCGCGCCTGCGTGATCAGCGCCTTGGTGGCGTAGCTGTCGCTCGACTCGGCCTCGATGCGCTTGATCATGACCTTGCGGCCGGCAAAGTCGCCGACCCAGAGCCGGCCCGTGCCCACCGACTTGGTCACCGACACGTCCTGCTGCTCGAGCCGGATCTGGCGCAGCGCGTCGTCGCTCGAGATGAACGAGAGCTTGTTGTTGGCCGCGTGGGACTCGTCCTTGGAGATGAGCCCGACCGTGCGCTCGTTGAGCTGCGGCGAGCCGCTCAGCGACGACGCCGTGCAAAAGTACCGGCGCGCCACAAAGTACGCCAGCACGGCCGCCACGAGCGCGATCACGATCACGATCACTGTCAGCGTCGTGTTCGAGCTCGAGTTGCGGCCGCGTAGCGTGGGCGCCGGCGTGGGGCCCGTCGGCGCGTCCGTGAACGAGCTGCTGGCGCTGCCCGGGTTCTTGGCGTTGTCGCCGAACGAGCGGACGCCCGTGCGCTCCTTGTCCAGGCACACGACGTGGCCCGCGCCCGTGCCCGTGGTCGAGATGTTGCCGCACGAGGTCTCAAAGCGCAGCAGCTCGCGCGAGACGGCCTTGAGGTTGTACTGCGCGTTCTGGAACTCCTCGTCACTGAGCTCGGTCACGCGGCCGCCGAGCTTCAAGTCCTGGTTGCTGTCAAGAGGAAACGCACCAAACGGTGAGCCACACACACACGAGCATTCCAGGCGGGAGGCTGCGGGGGAAACGTACACATCGAGCGCCGCGGCGTACTTGCGCTGGTACAGAAAGTACGGGAGCCGCGTGAAGCCAGTGCCCAGGAGATCACTGTGGTGTGGGAGGAGGACAGGGCGGCGTGAGCGACCACAGAAACGACCCCACGACCGCAGCACGGACGACGCCGCCAGACGTACACTTTGTTGAGCCCCGAGGGCGAGAGCAACATGTCCTGGCTGTTGGTGTTGTGGATTTTCCTGTATAGAGAGATTAGCACGGTGAGCCATCAACGCGGGAGGATAGGAAAGCACCGAGTGGACGGACGGACGTACAGATACGCGAGCGTCGTGGGGACCGTGAGCCGCACGTTGGCGTCTGACAAGTTGATGTTGGTGAAGTTCCTATACCGGTAGCCACACATAGCCACAGCCACAGCGTCAGCTCCTCCGCATCCACAAGCGCCTCATGGCATGACGTACAGCGACGAGAGCGACGCGAGTCCCTCGACGCCGTTGGTCGGGAGGTCCAGCACGGCCTGGCCCGTCGTCTGGTCCGATCCGATCTCCCTGTTGCGGCAACACAAACGACAGATCCTCCGTGAGTTGTGGTGCCGGCCACACAAACAATCGTCCACACACGTACAGCTCCTTGACCAGGTCCGACGTGAGCGTGTTCATCTCGAGCCGCGTGGTGGCCGCGTTCATGAGCACGCGCAACTTGGTGGGCACAGCGCTCTTCCACGTGTCGCTGCCGCTCGCGGCCACCTCGACCTCACCAACGTTGACGTTCACCACGACGGTGGGCCACGCCGATTTGATCTGCACGCGCGTGAACTCTCGATCCGGAGTCGCTTCGGCCGCCGGCGTGGACGCCACGCCCGGTGTGGCCGATGTGGACGGTGCAGATCCTGTGGACGGCGGGGCCGTGGTGGGGGCCGCTGGCGCCGGCGTCGCGGCCGGCGCGAGTGTGGTCGACGGCGCGGGTGTGGACGTGTTGGGGACCGCGGCGGTGGGCGGCGCAGGGGACGTTGGCCCAGCGGTTTCTTGCGCGGTCGCGTGGCCGGCGCAGAGGACCGCGGCGGTCGCTGCGAGCGCGAGCGTCCGCACAAGCTGCATCAGCACGCGGTTGTGGTGGCGGAGGGGAAGTGCGGGTTGTGGCCGCCGTCCCCGACCGATGCGAGTGCGGTGGATCGGTCGGTCGACGGAGTGAGTGCTCCAAGCCGAAAAGAGGCCAGAAAACGGAGGATGGCCGTGTGGCCACCGCGAGAAAGGGGTGGGGGCGGCGCGCGCCCGAGTGGGTTGGGGATGATGGAACTGTGGATGCTGGCAGCACCAAAAACAACAACCAAAAGCTCCACGACAACCGGACCACCGCCATGGGGCGGTCGCTGACTCTCGCACCCGGCGCGTGGGTTCTTCTCGGTCCAGAAAGCGCGTTGGCCCGAAAAGCCCAACAAGCCAAACAAGTGAAGGAGCGGACCCCGACCCCCAAGTGAGGGGAAAGTGGGACGGTGGCTAGGGTTACGGACTGCACCATCAACTGCTGGAGGTCTCTCAATCCAGTGGCGAGTGGACAGGTGAGATATCCTGTAGAGGTTGGTATCAAATATAGAAGGTACAGTATTCACCCAAACGCTCAAGTCAAGAACAAAAAGTTGCCCGATGACGAAAGGAACGGCGGCTTGAACCCACCAATAGCCAACCCCCGCGCCCTGGAAGCCACAGCTTTCGCCTCTGCCAAATCCTTGTGGCATGATGGCGGTGGAAACTCTGGGGACCTTGCACCACAGAGACTCTCGAGCGGGTGGTGTGGGGAAAATGGTGGCTACGCCACAAACATGCGCGGCGTGTCCCATTGCGTCGTGTGGTGAAATACGCCCTGGGAATATTGAGGTGGTGCGCAGTCAAAAGGAACTGCCAGCGCTCTATGTACTGTATCACAATCGACCCTTCCTGTAATGGGTGGTGTGGTAACGTTACATGTAGCGGTGGCCATTGCCACATCGTGGCGCCCAGGTGCAACCTACGGGTTGGGAAAATCTCACCGCCAGCCTGGATTTCTCCCCTGATTTACTTGTAGCGTGGGGGGAGTCAGGAATCAGTCTCTCGCCTTGTGAGAGGCGTTTGGATGGATGAAAAAACCGAATGCCGGTGTGAGATATGGAGGCCAGTGATTGGCCCGCCAAGAGCCAACTCTTGGGAGGTTCAAGGAATCGCCACCTCGCTTCAAAATTTCGATTCATAGTGTGGTCCACATGGGATTCTGGGCTGACATTCTATGTGGACCACCGAGTCTCGGCATCCACTGGTGGCACTCACGATCTCAGAATTGTGACATCCAAGTGATTCTGTTGGGCGCGATGGTGAGGATGCGAGAGATGTGAGAATGCGGGGCGTGCGATCTTGGACTGACGCGCAGTGCGGATTCTGGTGGACGACAGAGTAGCAGCGACGAAGAGGAGTCGCTCCAGGAGGAGAAATGGGACGACATGGCCATCGTGCGGGTGGGTTCTGACGCGCTATCGAGTGGACGGCGGAACAATCGTGACACCTGACCTGCTTGTTGGTCACGTAGGCGTTTGAAGATGCCCTGCGCGGGAAGCAGAGCGAGAAGAGAACGCCACCTACGTCGAGGAGCCAAGGTAAATCACGGCCGCGCAAGGAAGCTTCGAGAAGGAAGCAGTCGGCAGAGTCGGAGCGCGGACAGGGTTCGGCGCCAACATGGACACCCGGCATCCATACTTCAGCGAACATGGCGGCGAACGGCGTGAACGCATACCCACATACAGCGTATGCTCACGCGCCTCAAGCGCAATCCCAAGAAGACATCTACCAGTCAGCTTACATGCAGGCGTATGCGCACCTGCAGGCACAGTTGCAAGGAGGCTACCACCAGCCCCAAACGATGCCGGCTCCCTCTCATCCCCCGCAGCAAGGCAACTACAGCTACCCGCCACAGTCGCACTGGGGCCAAACGATGCATACTTCCACGCCACCGGTGCCGCCTGGAATGCCTTTCCCGACCGCGACTGGTTCCAACGTGCCTGGTTTCGGTTCACCTGGAGGCTCCGAAGACGATCTTGCAAACCTGCTCATGTCGTGGTACCAGTCGGGCTACTACACAGGCCGATACCAAGCGATGCAAGAGATGCGTGGCAAGTCTTCGCGATAAATAGATCAACTGGTGACTGCTATGCCTACTCCAATGCCGTGACTACTGTTAAACAGCCTACATAACCACAAGACTTGAGACTCAGCCTCGCGGGATCAATATTCGGCAGCGTCGGATTCACTCACCTCCAGAGCAGATCAACTTCATCGTGTGGGAGCGAGCCGATAAGGATTGAAACCTCCTCCAAACTAGAGTATCCAACGCATGTTTAGAGATGAGGTACGGTAATAACTGCGTTGATGATTGTGACTGCGTACCTTTTCGTCGTAAGATCTTCAATTGATAGCCTGTGTAGGATAGACTGAGCCGCAAAGCTACTGACAATTCTCGTGGACGATAGGAAGCGTTCGAGCTGGGATTCTTCTTCCAGCATAAACGGCCGAGCGAACCACATTTTCGGCAAAACGCGGTGCTGGGATAGCGCGATTTCCGCGCATGCATCGACAACACCACGAATAACTTCGCCGATCTCAACTGCCCCTTTGCAGACAAAGGTTTGCACGTCGACTGCGAAATTCGCTAACGCAGCGTAGAAAAAGTGAAGTGCGTCCTCGTTCTTGACATCATCTTCAGCGAAAGTCATGCTCATAAAAACTTCCGCACCACCGTACTGTACAAGCAATAAATACCAACTTACCAATTAGGAGCCACAGTTTCTCAAACTGAACTTGAGAGGACGCCAACTCATACGTCAAGGTCCTCATTTGGTGCTCGTCTTGATATCACAAAGTTTGATTAGATGGCTGGCGGTGTGCCTGAATTGAGTTCGTCGCCAACAAGCTTGGCTTACCTTCAAAGTGTTGCTGTCCCAGCACAGCAACAGCATTTCGCTCATCTATGATCAAGTCGATTGCTGGCGATAGGTCGCGCTCCACCACAAAAACCTGGAGGTCAGACATTGCCTCGAGCAGATCGTCCTTCATGTGCGTAAAAATGAGAGCAAACGGTCAGATTCTGGCATTGCGAGCAGTTGAGTTCAAGACAGCTACCCGCTCGAGAAGCCTTATGTCACAGATCACTCGAACTGGCGAAGCGTCCGGTTGAGCCAACTCCGGTCGTAACTTCTTCAGTGGGCGATTTTCGACTGGTTTGCTGTCTGAGCTGAGATGTCGCGGGAGTATACTATCCGTTGAGCCGCCCATCGAGCGATACAAGTTGAATAGTGTTGTGACCTGCTTTGCTCCAATAGACAACTGACACCGCGGGGATTCCAGCAGCCGCCGAGCCACATTTATAGCACTTTTGAGCGATTCGGCATGGCAAGTGACGATCAATCTGTGCACGTGTGTTAGATACTACGTCAAGCAAGATGGAATACCATTGTGATGGGCATACCTGAGAGTATGGAGCCACACTGCATGCCGAAATGCTGAGCACGTTTCGATGATATCTTCAGCTTGAAGCTTCGACAGGTTCACAGATACCTCCCTCAGTTTTGAGTGGAGCTGGAGCGCAATCGTTTCAAGCACTTCAAGATGGATTGATCGTAGCCCATCCAACTTTCCCTTTGAGTTTACCTTCACCATTTTCAGCCGAACGAGAAACCAAATAGCTGGCCTAGCAAGTTGGTCAATCATCTTCATCAGTTGTGAATCATCGGTCTTTGACTGCGCTTTCGGGTCTTCAGAACTTGCCACCGAATGGGAGCTTGAACGTTCTGACCTCGATGGTATGACGTCATATTCGACACCGAGATATGACGCCACGAGATCTTCAGTCGACACATCCGCTTGGATTTTGAAAGCAACCTTTCTGAATGTCGATGGAGCAATTGTTTGCGACGACCGCGTCATGTCATCACAAACTATCTTGGACCCAGTAGTATTGACGTCGTGAGTTACGTCGTGCGGCGTCACAACCCATTCCGAAGCGGCCTCGAGTACTGGCGGTGTTTTTGCTTTCGATGTGTGTTTGATGCCGGTCACAGGAACCAACACGGGATCTTCGAGCCTGACCTCAAGGTGGTCCGGTAGCGCCAACTGCCGCAACTTGAAACGCTGGATGCTGTCAAGCGTCGGCTTGTGCCTCCAAACGGACGGAAGGGCTAACGATACGCTTGTCAATGATATGTTCGGAGTTTGGATCGTTCGACAAACTTGGTGAGCTTGTTCTTGAAGTATCTGATTCGCAGCATCCACTCGCTTCCCATCTCCAGCCACAATCTCGGGAGGTAGCACAAGCAGTTGAATACCATCGCTGGTGATAAAGTCGGACTCCCCTGGGAGTTTTGTTGACGAACTCGCCCGACGAAGCAACATGCCGATGTCGCTTGACGCACACCCCGGGACAGAGCCACCGAAAAGAAGACTAGCGTTTTTCTTCACAACAGCCTTGAGAACGGCGGATGCCAAAGCAGATATTGGGGTTCGGCAGGTATGTTGCTTCAGCAAGCCGCCAAACTTGATTCTTTTGGGAGCACGGTCCTGACTGCAGATAGATTCCTTGTTTGGGACCTCTTCGTTCGATGCGACGATGGGAGAGGACAGTTCTCCACCCGGACAGATAAAGGTTAGTGGCTGCTTCATCGTGTCGAATATGGAAGGCAGCCGGACGTCGAGTGCATCAGATTCGGTTGGGCCGCATACGCGGAGCGTTATTGCCTTGAGCAATTGGTTTGCTTGCAAGACAAGCCCATTGCCAGCGTTCTTGACACGGTTTTCTACCAAATGGCATGGTGCATCGATCATTCGAGGTGGCTTCATTGCCGAACCAGTTTGATGATTCGCAACAGCGTGCTTCGTGCTCTCTTTAGAGTGTCGCCGCTGTTCATCCGCTGCCATTGATCTGACCAAGAGTGAGTTAGTTTGGTGGTTACGTCCCTTGAGCTTCCGAAAAACTAACCTTTTTGTCACGGGAACAGTATCCCACACGACTGGACACTCAGTCAGAGCTGGTGGTTCCTTCAACCGCGCTTCGTAGATCGCTTTACTCTCATCTTGCAAACGGCGGATTGCGCTTCGTCCGTAGCCGTTGTCTTGCCGTTTGAGGATCCAAATAGTGTCGCGAAGATCGTCAATAGCCTTCCCTTCTTGCTTTCTCGCGCACGAGGTATCCTTCTTGTCGCTCTTTTCGCGCACTGTGGTATTTGCCTTCTTCGCGAGTTGCACATGCGTCCAGACTGACGATAACAGTGCGTCTTCAACGCCAAGCGCACGACCCCGTGCCGCATCTTCGCCACCTGACGTCACCGTCTGCCACACCCGATTCGCCTCCTCACAGAGCCGCATCTTCGCGCTCTGCGCCACCACGTCATCTCGCTCGTCCATCGAGGGCAGCTTCCGCAGGCTCGAGCTGTGCGCACGCGACCAGATCGCCCGAAACTCGTTGAAGTACGCTACAACATCCACAACAAATCCGCTTTGGTTCAGCACTTCAACCGCCTACAGCGCACAGGCGTCCTCTTCACCTCGGTGTGCGTCGCCGTCCCATCGCGGCTGCTCGCTCGGGTCTGCATTGTCCTTCTCCTCCTCGCGGTCGCGCCCGCTTCCCTCCGCTAGCAGCGGCCACATCGCGTCGGTCTTCTCATGACCTGGGGGAAACTTCAATGCGGGCGGAAAAAAGTTGGGGCGGGGAAATTGGCAGACCATCATTCTGTGCATAGTACTGTAATATGCTGGAATACTGGACTCGTTAGTTCAAATGGCTACATCCGGAGCGTGGTCCGCCGTGGACTCCGCAGGCTGGACTTGGTCGGAGTCGGGCTCAGCAGGTTCTTGTTCTTCGCTCCCTTGGGGCTCATCTGCTTCTGCGCCGTTATGGAGTAGTCGCTCACTTGCTGTAACTTGTCCAGAGACGCGCGTCGCTCGCGCCGCAGCTGCGCGAGACTTGCCTGGAGGTCGTCCTCCAACGCGCTCGCCTGCGCGATCTCGAGCTTGAGCGCGACGCACTTCTTCTCGAGCTGCCGCAGTCGGTAGTAGTGCGTGTCCAGCTCGGCCTTGGCCAGTGCCGTCTCGAGCTTGGTATCAGCGATGTCCTTTTGGAGCTTTTCGATGTCTTTGTTCGCGTAGACGGCGAGGCTGCTGCGTTTATCTGTCTTCTTGAGCAGACCCATGAACATGGACGACCGTTTCTCCGGAGTCTGTTGCGCTTTCCAGAGCTCGGCATCCTCGATCTGCTTCTCTGTCGTGTATTTTTCAGCTATTGCCAGGTCGCGATCCTGTAAGTGCTTCACGATCCGTGACTCGAGTAGTGCGATCCGCTCCCGACTGATATCTCGCTCATCCTCCAGATCCAGCACGGTGTCTGCAATACCGTTGCGTTCCCGTGTCGCCACGGACAGCAAGTCAGCCACAGCTTCACATTCCGCCTCGACCTCTGCACGTTTGTACTCAGCCTCTCCCTTTGATCGAAAACTCTCCAGTCGATCGTCGTCTGAGCCACTCAATTGTTTGGCTTCTGCGAATTGTGGCGATACATCGAACGGAATCACCTCATGGATGAGAGTGACTTCTTCGATAGACGAGGAAAGCAACCATTTCACGAACGAATCGTACGGAGCGAGCACTTCTGTCGGTGGATCGAGCAGTACTGACTTACTGTCGCTCTCAGCGGGCTCGACGGGCTCGATTGCAAGCCCGAGTCGCGCTTCTTCGGCGAGAAGATCGTCGATTCGAACGTCCAGTTCACTCTCGACGACGCTTGTACACGAGCGGTTGGTCATTCTCCCGCGCTTTGTTCCCACGACGATACACGCGCGACGCGGCCGTTGAGCTTAGCGCCTGGCGCAAGCTCTGCTGTATTGGGGCGACGCGATAATCGATTTTCTCCCGTGGACGGCGTCGCCTTCCTGAGAACGCATCTAAATTTGTGCCGCACTGACAGAAATCAGTTACAACGGATGCAATTTGGTTCTCATGATCGTATATTCCCATTGACTGGAGTGGCTGGTGTACAGTCTCTAACGCTAGAGTGACTGCGCTGGAACATGTTCCGACTCGTCGTCTGTAAGGTCATCTTCTTCGTCGCTGTCGTTGTCGCTGTCTTCGCCAGCCTCCTCGCCATGAGTCTCGTGATGCTGTTCCAGGAGCTGGCGAATGGCATTCGCCTCGTCATAGCGCTTCAGCTTAATGTACGCGGTGACCGCACCCTTCAGCATCGGCTTACGGGTGAGCACGCGCTTGCGCTCGCCATCGAGCTTCGCAAAGTCTTCAAAAAGCAGCACGACCTCTTCGGGGCGGCCGAGCTTGCTATTGCATATCATGCCGATCTCGGTCAACGCCATACCCAGCGGAATGTCCTTGTTCTTCCGCAACGCGCGGATGATGTCCGCCGCCTTCTCGACGCTATTGAACTTGCCTGTGCGGTAGTAGTACGCGACGACGCTCTCGAGTGCCACATACTTCACAGGGATGCCGTTGTCCAGAGCGTGGGCCACCAGATCATCGATGAGCTTGACCTGGTTCAGCCGTACGGCGACGAGAAGCAACTCGCAGATCATGAACCCGTTCCACTTCATCACATGCGAGTACTTGGCAAAGAAGTCGAGAAAGCCCTCCACGGAGTCGATATGGTCGTCCTCGATGAGCGTCGTTAACAGCTGCGGGAACGGCTTGTTGCTTGCGGGGATATGGTGCTTCTCCATCAGCTCGAGCACGCCAACAGTTGCCTGCATGGCCTGTTCACGACAGTCGTCCTTACGCTCTTCCACGGACTTACGCAAAAGGCCCTTGCAAATGCGTTCTTTCAGGTCCGCGCTCGCGGTCTCGGAGTCCACGACGTGCTGCAGAATGGTTAGCATCTCGTTCACACGTCGCAGGTCCCACAACGTCAGCAGGCACACGTCAAAATGGATCTCTGTGTATGCGTTCATGGGGGCGGACGATGGGTGATGATAGTACTGCATCGCGCGTTCGACTTCGCCGCGCTCGGCGGCGGCCTTGATCAGTCGCGGCTGGATTTGCAGCGGCACGTGGCTATCCAACTCGTGCACGAGCACGTCGCAGACCTGCAAAGCGGCCTCGAAGCTCTCGAGGGGGTCGTCCCGGATCATCGCGTCGAGAAGCTCGAAATGCGCCGCCTTCGGGACCTGCACGCCGTGATCGCGCGCGATTCGGAGAATGCGAACGGCCGTCTCCACATCCTTCAAGTTGCCGCACGCGAGCAACAGCGCGGAAACTGTTGGTGGCGTCACGCTCCACTGCGACGCCATGACAGCTTTGGCCGTTTCCGCGTCTTCCTCCTCCAGGCTCACGAGCCAGTTCGTGAAGAGCTTCTCGACGACCTCGCTGTAGCGCCGCTGCTTGTTGAGCGCGACAGCGTAGTACTCGCAGATCACGCCCCAGTGGTTGATGTTGCGCGCGTGCTGCGGGAACACGTCGTTCCACAGGAACGCGATGCCCTCGATGGTTTTGTAGTGTCCCTGGCGCATGAGCGCCAAGAGCATGCGTCCGAGGCGCCGCTTGGTCGCTTTCTCCCGTCGTGCGTATCGCTGCTTCTCGGTCGACGGCGGAGAGTCCGGGCCTTCGGTGCACTCGCGCTCCACGCGGTCGCGCAGGGACTCGAGGCACCGCCGAGCACTGTCCACAAGCGCCCACACGTGTTAGTATCCACACAATCCCCAGGAACCAGACAACCACATATAATCTGTCGTACTTCTTGAGCTCCTCGCTGGTGAGTCCGGATCCGGCCGCGTCCGGCGTCCAGCCGGGCCGCGACAGCAGCGAGCGCCCGATGCGCGACGACTTGGGGTGCTCCAGCTGCTCGGCCAGCGCCATCGCCGTCGCGATCGGCGTCGGCACCGCCGCGTCCGACTGCGTCGCAAAGCCGCGCGCGGTCTGCACGGCCGCCGGCGCGCGACGTGCGTGCGAGACGACGATGGCGCTGCGCACGGCGCCGCGGCGCCGCAGCAACGCGCTGCGCAAGACTTCCATCTGCGTCCGCAAAATCGATCTCTTCCGTCTGTGTGGTGGATTGCTGGCACGTGCCACAACACCACAGAAGACTGGGCGCTTTTAACATGTCACCTTCGCGCAACCTTCGCACCACCTCTTAGTTCCTACCGGATAGATGGTTCCTAACCAGACCGTTGCGGTTGCGAGTGTGTTCCCTCCTTCCCCCCACGCGAGTGACTTCCACGCGGGGTGTGGCCATTGCGCCACTGCGTTACGCCAGCGGGAGCACCGCGGGGAAGGAAGGCTGGCGACGGCGGACGCTCTCTCTCTCTCTGTATCTCCATATATCTACCGGTATCATGAGCTGGCTCAAGAGCAAGATCCGCATGGTGGCGGCGCGCGCGTCGGACGCGCTGGCGCAGGCCGCCGACATCGTCGCGCCGACACTCTACGAGTCGCCCGTGGACGAGTTCCACCACCGCTGGACCACGGTCGCGCGCTTCCTCGAGACCATCATGGCGCGCGACCTGGACGAGCTCGAGCAGCGCCGCCAGCTGCTCGAGTCGCACACGCGCGACTCGCTGCAGAAGCTCGTGCTGCTCATCTACGCCGAGGAGAACGCCACGGACCGCGCCGAGCTCGCGCGCAGCGGGGACCCCGAGGGCGACGCGGACCGCCACGGCGGCGGCGACCAGGCGCCGCGCGCGTGCCTCGAGTACCTGCTCGAGCGCCAGCTCATCCCGCATTTGTGCGACGTGGGCCGCCGCGACCAGCCCTGTGGCATCATGTCGCTCGCGATGCAGTTTGTCGGCGCGCTGCTGAGCCGCGTGAACCACCCGATCCTGCCCACGCGGGAAGTCCACGTCTCGGTGGTCGCGCTGCTCCAGGCCGCGACCAAGAAGGAAGTCGACGACTCGGTCGTGCGCAAGTGCCTCATCAGTCTGCTCAACGTGCTCTGGAAGAAGCTGCGGTGCGATCCCGTGCAGACCGAGTTCTTCTTTCTGCAGGCGGACCGCCGCAGCGGCTCGCAGATCTCGGACCTCGTGCTCTTCACGGGGCTGCTGCCGCACATGTACGCGAGCCAGAAGGCCGGTGAGAAGTGCCGCGAGGCGCTGGTGATCGCCGCGAGCATCCACGAGCCGGCGCTGTGCCGCTTCATCCTCAAGCTCACACCATTTTGCCATTATGCCGTCAACGGCGTCATCTCGGCCTACGACGCGTTGCCCAAGACACTACCCGACAAGTTGCGACGTGGCAGTGGCGGCAGTAACACCAACGGCGGCGTCTCGGAGCCCACCAGTGGCCCCAGTTTGGACATTCTACTCCAATCATTGGCGACGCGGTTACGGTTCTGCTGCACGTTGGCGATGGTCGGGCAGTACGAGCTCACGGAGGCCGAGATCGCGACCACAGTGGGGATGGAGTCGCAGGCGTCGATCAGCAGTGAGATCCTACTGCAGTTTCGACTGCGATTTCTTGAGGGCCCGCTCTCAGAAGGGCTTATGCACACCTCGGAGGCCACTGCGCGCACGGCGACGCTCTACGCAAGAATCATCCTGGAAGAACTCGCAGCGTCCTGCAAGGACACGATGGCAAACCCGCTGCTGCTCCTGTTTGTGCAGTTCCTCATACAGCAGACCACGGGGGAAACGGTCAACCAAGTAGAGAAGATTGCCAATCCAGAGACACCAGGCTCCGCACCGCCAGTGCCGGTAGCGGAGAAAGTGTCGACGGAACGACGGCTGCCGATGGAGCTGATGCACCGCATGGACTCACTGTCGAGCTCCCTCAGTATCGCGACGATGGACTTGTTCACGAGCCTTCTGGAGCTCCAGAATGACTACGTAGACAGCACGCTGCTCGGAAGCGCAGCACCAGCAACTGTGTCCCAACGAAGGGCCTCAATCGGCTCGTCGAGCCCTCGAATCCAGATGAACAGCGCGATTTGGCTCGCGTCTCGGTTCCCAGAGTCGGCAGTCGCGGCCAATGCGCACATTTGGAAGATCCAGGCGTTCGACAGCACGGCCAGCAACGTCGAGATCCCCGTGAGCTCGCCCAACGACTCGGACACGTTCGAGGACCAGATCGTCTCACTTCTATCGTATATTGCCGACGCTGAGTACGTCACATGCCAACGCGCTCCTGCAGTGTTGGACGATTTCTGGGACAGCGATGATGAAGATGAATCGCTAGGGGGCGTCAGCAACGAGAAGAGTGAAGCAAAAGCGACTGGCGACGCGTCCGAGCCGACAAGACCAGGTCGGCGCGAGTCTGAAAATGGCACCCCGCCGTCAAGCTCGGCGTCATCTCGAACGGCTGCCACCCGCAACGCTATGAAGCCTCTCAGGGAGGTGCCGCTGACGATTTCGCTGCCCTCCTACTCACCAGTCACCTCAGCATTGCTGGACGCAAAATCGCCATCCGCAAAAGGGAGCTCTTCCGAATCGACCGTGTTCATTCGCCTCGTGTTGAACCGACTGGAACGTGTGCTGGAGAGTTCGTTTTATGAGAACTTGGCACTCTCTGGCTTGATTTCAGTGCTGGCTCAGAAGGACCAGTGCGCCTCGGTTGTGTTTGACATCGCCGAAGTTTTGGGCAGTGGAGAGATCACGAGCTTCCGTGCAGTGTTGGAGGAGGTCCACGCGGACGCGATTCGGCGGACGTCGCGACTGGCGAACGGCCATGCGCGTTTAGCCGAGATCCGTCGCAAGCTTGTCGAAGAAAACAACGAAGCGTCCCTGAACGATCATGAGCCGGAGACCCGTTTGCTTTGCGGATACGTCGTCGTCGAAGAGATCCTCAAGGAGCTCTGCTCAATACTGTTTGCCAAGGAGAGTGTCCAACGTCTGCCGGTGAAACCTGAGGGCTACTACCTCGAGCCCAAGCGGCTGTCACTGTCCACGCTTCCGCGTGTACCGTCCAGCGAGTCACTCCTACAGGAAACTGCGAGCGCGACTTCTGCGCCACTGAGTATCGGGCAAGAGTTTGAGCAGCTCATGGCCGACGCTGAGTCCACCATGGGCAGCATTCTTTCCTCGTCTACTCTGGACAATCAGGAGCCCGCGGCCACAGCCAAATCGCCGGTTCTCGTTCCAGAAGGGGTGGCCACGTGAAGAGCCAAAAGGAGACCGATGTACACACCATCACATGAACAAGTGCAACCCAGAGAATGGAGAGAGAACGCGACGCAAATTATCTTCTCGCGGACGGATGCGCTCCTGTAAACCAGAGAAAGCCGCCTAACTTATTAACAAATAGACACCCGCTGGCGGCTTCACTGGTAAACAGAGGTTGTATAGCTGCGACCTACGTGGCCGTGTGGTCCCACGGCGCAGGTGCATCTCTTCGCTGTCAACCCACACACTCATGGCTTCACTCTCAGAGCCAACATGGCTACACAACATGGACCCGTGTGTAATTATCCGCTGTAAAAACCGTTCTTACGCGCGTGTGTCATTTTTTTCCTTCCGCGGAAAAGCTCGCGATGGAGATCTTGAGCAGCTCCGCCCAATGGCAGCGAGCGAGAGCGAGACGTCACCACTAGCTCCGCTCAAGTTCCATCCGCTTGAGCGTGAGTGTCTCGGAAGGTCTCCGATCCCCCGCGTGACACACGGAGGTCTCCTCGTTCTCCCCACTCCACTCCGCTCCCCCTCCGCTCCTCCGTAACTGCCATGCCGCGCTCGACGTCGGCGGGGGACGGCCGCGGCGGCGGCGAGTCGCTGCCGCTGCTGGGCGCGCGCAGCTCCAGCACGGCGAGCACGGCCGCCGTGACGCCGAGCCACTCGCTCGCCAACGGGCTCTACGGCTCGGCGTACGCGTACAGCGCCGATGGCACGTGCGCGGACGGCGCGGCCTCGCTGCTCAAGATCCACGTGCGCCGCCCGCCCAAGGACGCCGGGCCGGACCGCGCGTCGGCGTCGCCGTTCGCGGTCTCGACGCCGCGCTCGCCGTTCGAAGAGGGCTTCCCCATGATGTTCACGTCGCCCGTGCCGTCGCCGCGGCCGCACCGCCTGTCGTTCAGCTACACGCGCCACGAGCGCCACCGGCAGCTCCACGTGTTCCTCACGCTGCTCATGTCGGTCGTCGGCGCCGGCATGCTCTCGGTGCCCTACACGTTCCTGCTCGTGCCCACGTGGGAGGCCGTGGCGGGCATCGTGCTCGTGGGCGTCTCCATGGCCACGACCTCCACGGCGCTGCTCTACGCGCACGTGCAGCTCGCACACGACGAGGAGCGCGTGCTCCACATCGGCGCTGGCAAGCGCTTCAGCTCGTTCCAGTCCATCGCGGTCGTCGCCGGCGGCGAGGTCTTTGGCTACGTGGTCTCGATCGTCACGGCCGTCGGCATCTACGGCGGCTGCGTCGGCTGCATCCGCATCGTGCGCGACATCGCGCCCTTCATGGTCTCGATCGTCGCGGCACTCGCGAGCCGCACCGCCAGCGACTCGACCGCGCAGGAGCTCGCCGCGGACGCGACCCAGCGGTATGCCATGTACCTGCTCTGGGGCAGCTTCGTGCTCGTCGTGTTCCCGCTGTGCCTGCTCAAGAACCTCTCGGCGCTGCGCCTCTCGAGCTACCTGGGCTTTGCGTTCTCGCTCTACCTAGTGGCCGCCGTGGTCTACCGCTCGTTCGTCGCGCTGGGCGCACCACCATCATCGCCAACAGTCGTGGGGCCTCCGCCTTCGGCCAATGCAACGGCCGTGAGCGACCCAGCCGCGGCCAACACGACGGCGCCCACGGTTGAGGCAGTGCCGCTCGCGACCGTGATCGTGGGCACGGTCTTCTCGCGGGTCTCGCAGTCCATCTCGATCTACAACTACGCGTTCATGATGCAGCTCAACCTGATCCCGCTGTTCATCCAGCTGCGCGGGAGCTTCGCCGAGCCGCTTCACACCACGGCGCGCAAGATGACGCGCTCGATCGTCGGCGTCAGCGCGTTCTGCGTCGCGCTCTACGTGATCTTTGGCGTCTTCGCCAAGCAGCTCTACGGCAACTCGATCCGCGGCAACATCCTGCTCAACCTCGAGAACGACCCGGTCATGGCGGTGCCGCTCGTCGCTGTGTTCCTCACGGTCGTACTCTCGTTTCCGCTGCTCTTCCACCCGCTGCGCGGCGTCATCGAGACGCTCGTGTGCACGCCGCACCTCGAGGAGATCGCGTTCCCGACGCGGCTCGCGGCCACGGCCGCGCTGCTGCTCTCGCAGCTCGTGCTCGCGATCTGGGTACCCGGCATCGAGGTCGTCTTCGCGCTCACGGGCGCGAGCAGCTGCCTGCTCATCTGCTTCGTCTTCCCGGTCGTGCTCTTCATGCGCCTGTATCCGTGGCGCACCAAGCTGCGGCGCCGCGCGCTCGTGCTCGCGTCGCTCTGGGCAATCGTCGCGTTCTTCACGGTTATCGGCATCGACGCCACGGGCTTCCTGCTCAGCCGTCCCTAATGAGAAGACGTCAAAACACCCCCACGAGTGTGAGAGAAAAAGCGTGGTCGACACACCCTCAAGCGCACACCGTCCTGGCTGCACGTCACTGCATTTGTAAGTTAATACGCTTTTCAAAAAAACACCGCCTTCATTGCCGTGCACGGGTGCTCGCTCAGTTCGCTTCGAACGCCTTGGACGCAAACTTGTCGTCCGTGCTGTCGTCCTTCACATCGTCGTCCCGGTACCGCAACTTCCACTGCGCATCGTCGTTGAGCAGCGCCGACGTAGTCACGCTGCCTAGACCGCCGTTGCCTCCGTCGCCAATCCCTGGCTCCTGCTTGACCGCGCGTTCGACGTGGACCGGCGGGATGCCGCCGCTGCGGTGGAGCTCAAAGACCTCGCCCTTGTCCCGCACGCGGCGCTGCTCGTCGTCGCCGCTGCCTTCTCCGTCGCGGTCGCCCTCTGCCGACGGGGACGATCCGCCGTCGTCGCCGTTCGCTGACGGCATTTGGTAGAACGCGTACAGCACGAGCAGTGCGAGCGCCTCGACAAACACAATGTTGAGGATCACGAGCAGCGCCGTGGGCACAGACCAATGGTACATGAGGTAACGCACGCCCGAGAGCTGCGCGATGATCGTGAGCTTGGCGCTGTAGATCTGAAGCGCTGGGTGGTTGAGCGTGATGTCGACGTTCGTGAGCGGGTGCGCCTTGCTCTCCTTGAAGCCGTTGACCACGAGCACGCTGAGCGTCTGCGTCGGCTCGCTGAGCCGCAGCGCGTACGGCAGAAACCACGCACCGATGCGCGTCCACTGCACGAGCGGGTGCGCGTCCTTGACGATCGCCGGGCGCGCGCTGGTTGCGAGCACGCCGTCGTGGCGCGACGCCAGCGTGGTCTGCAGCATAAACATGCCAATGTCGTTGTTCACCTTCGACTCGGGCACCGTGAGCTCGACGATCACGTCGTACTTGACGCCGGGCACGAGCACGTGCGGCGGCGCCGGCGGTAGCTCCACGAGCGGCGACGCGGTCCACTGGTGGTGCGTGTCCAGCAGGTTGAGCCGCGCCGTCGGCAGTGTGAGCTCCATCGTCGGTGTCGTGGAAGCGGCGCCCGCCGACGGCATGGACAGCGCCGCGTGGGTGCCGTAGTCGAAGAAGATGTCCTGCTCGTGGAGCCGCGACGGGATCAC
The DNA here is from genome assembly GCA_023336295.1 of Pythium folliculosum. Classification (NCBI taxonomy): domain Eukaryota; phylum Oomycota; class Peronosporomycetes; order Pythiales; family Pythiaceae; genus Pythium; species Pythium folliculosum. Next base: position 76,919 of record JAADWV010000050.1, on the reverse strand, counting down.
CATGTAGTAGAGCAGCGCGTAGAGCAGCGTGGCCGAGCCGAAGAGCACGGCCACGGCCGCCAGCAGCTGCGCGCCGCGCACGAGCGCTTGGAGCGCGGTGCGCGCGTAGGCGTCCGCGAGGCGTTGCATGCGCTGGCGCTGGCGCTGGCGCTCATGCTCGTCCTGCGGCTGCCGCGTCCACGCGGCCGCGTTGCCCGCCAGCGGCAGCGGCAGCAGCGCCAGCGCCATCTGCCACAGCGCCGCCCACTGCATCTCCTTCCGTGTTTGGATCCGAGCCCGAAAGTGACGAGCTCTCCATCAATACAAGCGACAGGGAACGAGAACAAGGGTTGCAGATGTATACCGTAACCAAAAGCTATACACCAACTGACCGACGCTCTCGACCTGTATACTGGTATACATACTAGTACCCGTCGGGAACCCATCATAGGGCCGTCATTCCCATTGCAACGGAAGAACTCGCCCAGGGCCATCGCATCGCCTCCATTCTAAGACCGCCAACGCCACTGCCACCGCCGAGAGATAGACACACACACACACATACACTGAAGATGCTGCCGCTGTTCAAGGGCGTGGTGCGCGGCTTCAAGCGGCTCACGGCGCACATCGTGGCGCCCGGGAGCTGCCCGATCTGCCTCGACCAGCTGCCCGTGATCGGGCTCGCGGAGGCCGCGCCGGGCGACCAGCGCGAGGCCCACGCCAAGCTGCTCTGCCGCCACAAGTTCTGCGCCGACTGCGTGCGCCCGTACGTCGACATGAAGCTCAAGGCCCGCGAGGTCGAGGACGGTGCGTTCCGGACCACGCACGTTTCGTTGGTTTGATCCATGGGACTAAGGTTATGCGGTCTGTGATGTGTGATGATACGAATAGATCAGCTCGTGTGTCCCGTGGTGGACTGCAAGCGCGGCCTGCGCGTGCCCGACCTGCGCCTGCTCGGCGGCGACGAGCTGGTGCTGCGGTACACGCAGACGCTCCAGCGCGTGCGCGTACGTGGCGCTGAGCACAGCAACGCGTCTTGGAAGTGGCCTAACAATTTTGTGCTGTGTGCTGACCAAACTACAGGACGAGAAGAACCCGATGGCGCGCTGGTGCCCGCGCACGGACTGCAGCGAGCTGATCGTGTGCGCCGAGCCGGGCGACTTCACGTGCCCCAAGTGCGCGACCGTGGGCTGCTTTTACTGCCGCGGCACGGCGCACCGCTTTGCGTTTTGGTGCCACGCCACGCGCGGCGCGCGCGAAGACGCGTCGTATCTGCAGTGGGAGAAATCCGTGGGCGACGGCCGCGCCGTGCGCGCGTGCCCCAAGTGCCAGATGCGCATCTGGAAGACCGAGGGCTGCAACCACATGACGTGCACGCACTGCCGCCACGAGTACTGCTGGGTCTGCGACGCCGACTGGGACCGCAGCCACTACTCGTGCTACGAGGTGCCGTTCCTCGGCAGCACCGTGGTCACGCGGCTCGTGCACCACATCATCGGGTACTCGGCCATCGTGCTCATCGTCGCGATCATCTCGTACTACGGCTTTGCCGCGTTCGTGGGCGTCTACACGCTCTTTTGCCTCGGGCTCGCGTGCGTGCGGCAGCGGCGGCAGCCCATCCAGGCCGCGCCGTGATGAAAGATATCCCCATCGCCCGCTCATCTCTCAGTCGTACAGTAATTTCTCTATCAGATACCATCCAAATAGCCAGAGGCCCGCTCGAATAAAATGTGGCAGGTATCCTGGAATCACATGGTGAGCTGATGCCAGGCGTGCCATGGCGCCATCCTTCCCCCCCATCTCACTCTGCATATCCCCTCCCTCTCCTTCCCAGGCACTCACATACCGACACCATGGCGACGCAGGTGGCGCCGTCGCCGTCGCCACTCGCCCCTCGCCTCCACCGCCGCCGCCGTGCGCGCGAGCTGCTCACGCGGCTGTTTGCGCCGGCGGCGCCGCGGCCCGACTGTCCGATCTGCCTCGACGTCGTGCCGCCGAGCGACGCGGCCGACGGCGGCGTCGCGCTGCGCTGCGGCCACCAGTTCTGCCGCGCCTGCGCGCAGCAGTACGTGCTCTCGAAAGTGCGCGACCGTCAGGTCGCGAGCGGTGCGTGACGAGCATCGCCATTTGATTCACGTTGGTCTCTGCTAATTTACTCGGTCTGTCCTGTAATGATCCCACCAGACCAGCTCGTGTGCCCCGTGGTTGAGTGCAAGCGCAGTCTACGAGACCGCGACTTGCGCCGCGTGCTCGACGCCGCGGGCTTTGATATGTATACGCGCGCACGACAGCGCGTCCGCGGCGAGAAGAGCCCGCTGGCGCGCTGGTGCCCGCGCGCGGACTGCAGCACGCTCGTGATCTGCGCGCCCGGTGAGAGCGTGTTCACGTGTCCGGCGTGCGCGACGGTCGGCTGCTTCCACTGCCGCGGTGCCGCCCACCGCTTCGCGCTGCTGTGCCGCGCCACGCCGCTCCAGAGCGACGACGCTGCGTACTTGCAGTGGGAAAAGTCCGTGGGCGATTCCAGCGCCGTGCGCGCGTGTCCCAAGTGCCGCATGCGCGTCTGGAAGACCGAGGGCTGCAACCACATAATCTGCGCACACTGCCACCACCAGTACTGCTGGACATGCGACGCGCGCTGGCACCGGCGCCACTACGCGTGTGGTGAAGACGAGGAACCGCGCAGTGCCCTCGACGCGCTTCGGCGCCGCGCCGCGCAGCTCGAGCTGATCGTCGTGCGCGCGATCGTTGGGCTGTTCGCGGTCGCGACGGCGGTCGTGGTCGCGCCGCTGTTCATCCTGGTAGCACTCGTTCGGATGTTGCTCCAGCTGCCGCGGCTCGTGTACCCCGCGCTCGTGCTGCTCGTAGCGAGCGCGGCGGCGCTGCTGTCGCTGCCGTTCGTGCTGCTGCTCGCGGTCCGCGATGCACTCGACAAGCCAGAGCCACGTGAAGGAGAGGACACCGCAAGAAGAGATCGATCGAAGGTCAGATAGAGATAGAGAAATGGAATGTGTATATAGAATGGGCCTACTCCTTCCCGTACAGGAACGGCTTGATCCACGGGAACGCACCGAGCACTTGGCTCGGGGACTCCTCTGTGATCAGCGTGCGAATAGTCGACTCGTGGAGCAGTCCGAGACGGTGCTTGGACGCCTTGGGCATGCCGCTACCAGCAAAGAAATCGTGCACGAACGCGACGTCGCGCTCGAGCGCCTCGATGTGCTCGGCGTGGGCCGTATCGATCGCGCTCGAAAAGTCGGTGATCCAGCACGCGTCGTTGTGGTAGAGAATGCTGTACTCGTTCAGCCCGCCGTGGACGAGCTTGGCCTGCTGGTACATGGAGCGCATGCTGCACACGAGATCCACGAACACTTGTGAGAGCTGGCCCTGGTGGAGTGTGACGTCGCGCAGCCGTGGCGCGGGTTTGGTCCCGTTCCCCACGAACGCCATCACGAGCACGTGCTCCCAGGTACGCACGGGCGCCGGGGCGCGCACGCCGCACGCAACCGCACGCGCCAGCGACGAGTACTCGCGGTCCATTTGGATTTTGAGCTGGCGACGCACGCTCATCCACATCATCTCCTCGTTCATGGGGCGGTTGCTGCGCAGGAGCGACTCGGAGGTCTTCTGCCGGTCGATCGCCGAGGCCTTGAGCATCTTGACCGCGTAGTGGACCTGCGCTTTCTCGTCGGAGCCTTCGACGTCGACCAGGTTGCTCGCGTGGTGCAGAAGCGCCGTGTTGCTCGAGTGGATCCGGCTGTCGACGGCGTTGAACACGCCGCGCGCAGCGAGTTTGCCCAGCACGAAGCGCGTGCGGTCGTCGAACGAGCCGGCGAGCTGGAGCTTGGCCGGACTCTCAGTGCGGCGTCGCACACCGATACCACGCTTGCCGACGGTCTTGTCCACATACTTGTCGTGGAAGTCATCGGCGCCGTCAAAGTAATCGTCGTCGTCGTCTTCGTCTTCTTCCTCTGCCTCCTCGTCGTCGTCCTCCTCCTCCTCCTCCTCCTCATCGACTTCAGTGTCTTCGTCGTCGTCATCATTGGTTTTGTCCTCACCGGCATCCGGGCTGGCCATGTTGGCTACTTCTTCCAAGGCGAAAGCCTTAGCGAGCTCATAGTCAGCCTGGGTGTTCGCGGAGGCTTGTTGAAGCTCGAGCTCCGTGAGTTGGCGTGCGAGCTCCTCGTCGAGGATCTCTTGGAGCGTCGGGCTCTTGGGTGTGGGCGTGGTTCCCCAGGGGGCACGCATCGCGGCGGCAGTGGAAGCTTCAGCTGTCGTGGCAGACATCAGTGTCTTGGTGAGTTGGTGCGTTTTGCGACGGAGGTGGTGAATCGCAGAATGAGCTCACCTGTCGGCGTCGAAAGACGTCCAAGACGCCGCCACGGTGGAGAACGCCGACTGGGAACCTCACTCTCAGTCTGGCTACCAACACTCTGCATTTCAGATATCTCCACCAGGAAGGTTCCAGAGTGGTTCCGCGAGGCAGCCTAGATTAGGTCCCTCCTCAAATCACCTGGTGAGATCCTAGAACCTATCCTAGAAAGTCGTTTAGAAACCGAAGACAATTGAGAAATCAAAGAAATGCATGTTCTTAATGAAACCGGTTCTTGCTTGATAATACCGGTATCCTTCGGATCACCATCACTCCGAGTTGGCGGGCATTTCTGTTGGGCGGCAAGCTTCGGCATCCGCGGCAAGACCAAGGCGGAGCGGAGGGTTAAGCGTCACCTTCGGGGCTCTGTACATCGCGCGACGAGCGGCGCTCGCGTCTTTGAGACCGTGTAACGCGACGTCAGTGTGCCGGGTGTGCCTCTCATACCACTCCGGTCGCGCAGAGATCTCTGGTCGAGTAGATTCGAGGTCGTTTTCCCCCGTGAACAAACCTACAAGAACCATGGTCGTCATCGCCGATCGCCCGCGGCGCTCCAAGTTCCTGGCGGCCGACGATGCGCACGCACACGCCAGCGCGATGGTCGAGGAGCAGTACCAGAACTTCGACGTGGTCTGGGCCAAGCTCGGGTCCTTCCCGTGGTGGCCCGGCGTGCTGTTCTTCAGCTGGGACGCCGTGAACGAGTCGGGCCTCGACCTCAAGCAGACGCAGAACCAGCTCCCGATCCCGCCGCCGACGATGCACACGCTCCCGGACGGCAGCCAGCGGCTCGTGTGCTCGGTGCTCATCATGTTCCTCGACCGCTTCAACTGCAGCGTCATTGAGGTCACGCCCAAGACGGTCTGCCCGTTCGCGATCAACTACCACCGTCTCAAGGACAAGCACAAGGGCAAGGCCGGGTTCAAGGTGGCTCTGGGTCGCGCGATGCGGCTGCTGCACATGGACAACCACATGACTGTGGAAGACCTCGACGCCATCGCGCCCATCCGCGTCCAGCCGACAGAGGAGGAGGCGGAGCAGGCTGTTCAGGAGCAACAGCAACTCACTGTCCGACCGACCAGTGGAAAGCGACAGAAGCGGACACACGCTCGACATGCTGCTGCGAAGGACGACCTGGGTGTCGACGATTTCGATGAGGACGTAGAGGAGGAGGAGGAAGAAGCGTCGTTGGAGTCGGACTACACTGATGGCGAGCGCGAGGCGCCCGCGAAGCGATCAGCCAAGTCGCCCAAGAAGAAGGGAAAGAAAGCCAAAGATGCTGCCACCGTGTCGGTATCAAGTTCCAAGAAAGCATCCCCAAAAGACTCACCCAGGATTCTCGATCTCTCTGCAGGTGAGAACAAGCCCAAGCCCTCTCGGAGTAAGCAGGGTGCAAAAAAAAAGCCTCAACACCACGCCGACGCAATTGATGACGACGACGGCGACAGTGACTTTGAGATTGTAAGCTCGTCGGTGAGGCCACCCGCGAAGGCGCCTCCATCCCGCAAGAAGGCGTCTCGCAAGGAAGGACGAATCCACCATGAGGTGATCGATATCGACGGGGATGACGATGATGATTCGTCTGGCGACTTCCAGATGTCGATTGTTCCACCTCTCAGCAAAGGTGCCCGCCAAGGATCGACGAAGGCCAAGTCCGGGAAACGCACGAAGGGGAAATCCGATACCGAATCGGCTGCACCATCGAAGCAGAAGAAGAATCAGCGAGATTCGGATGTTGAGGGTGCGCCTGCTTCGAAGTCACAGAAAAAGAAGGTCCCAAAACGCCATAACCATCACGGCCACACGCACGGCCACATTGAGAAGGCTACTTCGTTTGAGGCTGAGCCAAGCAGAGAACCAGTGACCTTGACGCCTCTGTCTACGATCTGGACCGCGCGGGAAGGAAGCAATGGGGTTGACGACGGCAAGACAAACGCGGAGAATTTTGCTCGTCTCGCATACAAACTCGATCTGTTGTGGGATGAAGCGATGTTTACTGATGATACACCGACCACTGGATCAAGCGTGGAGGTTCAAGACGCCGCGGAAACGACTGGTGGTGCTACTAGTTACAATGAACGTGGCGTTGGGAAACGCCAAGTACGGTCTGTGCAGCAGTCGCAGATTCGGCAGAGTATGCTGTCTGGCAACCTGGACCCGCATACCATGGTTCAGTGCGAAGCCTACTTACCCAAGGGTGGTGCTAGCGCACTCGTCGAAGCAGGAAGCAGTCGCTCTCGCGGAGCGGCACTACAGATTGAATCTCCGTTTGAAGTCGTTGTGCACCCAGATGTCGTGTTTGTGTGTGATCTTCACTCACATCTAGCGACTTGTGAGATCATCGGCTTCCTAGGTGGTCGCTGGGATGACGAAACAAAGACGCTCTACATCCAAGCAGCATTTCCTTGCCGATCCCTCGAAATCGAAGGCGACGACGGATCAACTGACGTTGAAATGGACCCTGGTAGCGAAATTGAACTGCGGGAAATTATCCAAAATGCCGAACTTGAAGTTGTCGGCTGGTACCATTCGCACCCAGAGTTTGCCCCAGACCCGTCAATTCGAGATATCGAGAATCAAACCAGTTACCAGCAGTTATTCCAGCGCTCCAAGGTGCTCGAAGGAGGCAAAACCGAAGTTTCGTATCCGTTTGTCGGACTCATTGTAGGAACGTACGATCAGCGGCGTGAGTCTCCTGTTGGTCTTTTCCGGTACTTTCACACGAGGGAAGAACGTCTCAACTCGGGAATGCGTGGTGCCGTCTACATGCCATACGAGCTCGTGCCCCGTAAGAGACACTACCGGTCTGTGCTCCAAGACGCGAAACGTGATGAGCTACGTCGCCTTCCACTGTACGTTTCGGTGGCGGAAGTGCTGTTTGGCGCCGACAAGGTGTGTTTCGTCAAGAGTCCAGTTTTTCCGCGCGACGACAAGGAAACGCGTGCTCACGATCTCGGAGGTGCACAAGTGTCTGCGGAGAACGCGAACGTCGCTGCAAGTGGACGAAAGAAGAAGCGGAAAGGGTCTACTGATTTGGCGCAAGCAGCGAAGGAGGAGTTGGTGCAACCGCCGAAAAAGAAGCGTGGGAGACCGAAGGCTGCCAAGACGGACTCCACCACAGTCAATCTTGAGGGGAGCCAACAACACAGTGCTCTTCCGGTCGCTAATGCTGAAGCCGTGCCGGATGTCGTCGACGTTGTCGAGCCAACACCAGACGTCATCGATCTTGTCACTGATACCAGTCAAGATCTCTCGCACTCCCAAGAGCATGTGAGTCCGTCTGTGTCTAATAACGTCGACTCCATCGAAGAAGCTCGAGTGACGGATCCAACCGAGGGCGTTCGTACGTCCAGAGATACGTTTGATTCCGTATCGTCCAACGACGTGCCCATGGCTGATCCAGGCGTGACCAACCACAAGAACGAAGGGGCTATGGACAGTGTGTCCTCGAAGGACGCGTCAAAAACGGTTCCCGATGCCGATGTGACTATTTATCCGGCTGAAGATACCAACTATGATGCTTCCCAGTCTCAGAACACCTCGGATTCACAACCTAATTCGCAGCCAGACGAGCAGCCAGACGAGGAGTTCGCGTCTGACCCACCTTCGAAGCGCCTCGAACTCGAAGATGATCCGTATGCAGGAATCGAGATTCTCAAGTCCAAAGAGACACCCTCAATTGTTGCCACGGAGGAATCGAGAGATGCCATCGATCCGACATCATCGTCAAAGCATCCGGAGACGAATCTTCAATGCGATGAAGTTGTTGTCACTTCGGATGCGTCGGACAAGACCCCTTCAGAGGAAGCACCCTCGAGAGCGGAGAGCAACCCCCTCGTGCACGTTCGGGAGTCTGGCGGGGCGAACGACCAATCGAGTGTTGTGCAAGATGTTGTCGGAGAGTCAGAGTCCGACATTGCAGTTCAATCGATTGTCGGAAGCGACGAATCCGGAGCCCAAATTGCGGATTGTGTGATCGAGCAAACCCCGACAGAAGATGAGTCAGGATTGAATAGCGGTGCTTCCGGTGGCGGCTCGACCCCGGTTGATGCAAGCTTAGTTGTGACGGGACGCCGACGCACACGCAAGCCTTCGCTTACCGTCAGGCGGACGTCCGGGACGGCTGCGTCCCCTGGGAGAACGAACACCTCGACTATTGGGACGTCGCCACTTGACCCAGCTTTAGATGCGAAGAGTGCCAATGAATCTATCAAGACGGATGTTGCCCCTGCACTTTCTGCGGTGAAGAGCGTTGCACCGATCGCGAAGGAGCCACTATCAGCAGTTGATTCCAGCTGGGCCGGCATTGAGGTGATCGGAAAAGATTTTGTGGATATCACTCCTCTTTCTATCGAGATCAAGCTTCCGACGCAGGGCGAGGAGAAAGCCAAGCCAGATATTGAGCAGATAAAAACCACAGCCTCCGTTGCAAGTACGAAAGTGGAAGCGAATCCGATTAGTGAGCCAGTTGCAATGAAGCAAACCGAGGCAGTTTTCGAACCTTTGGGAGCTGAGACCTCCGTTGCAAGTACGAAAGTAGAAGCGGATCTGATGAATGAGCCAGTTGCAATGAAGTTGTCGGAGGCAGCTCCCGAAAGCAAGGCAGCTGCTGTCCAGCTCCCACAAGAGGCGGTGGGACTTCCGAAAGAAGAGACAGCAAGTGCGTCTGTTCCCGTCGATGGTTTGCAGCCTGAGAGCTCCCCTGGCACGCGTTTCCTCCCCGCGCGCGTGGCCACAGCGGCTTCGACCGCGTTGCGCTTGGAGCCAGGTATGTGTGCGCCAGCGTTGGTGTCAAACTGGACGGTGACCGAGCCGGGCGCGACCAAGGCGCCGACGAGCAACGACTACGACCAGTGGAAGATGGATCAGCTGCGCAAGGAGTGCAAGGCGCGCGGCAAGACGATCAAGCGCAACATCGAGGAAGAGGGCCCCGTGCGCCGGCGCTGGCTGCGCGAGAACGATCTCGAACGGCAGGGCGCTGTTGGGGCCAGTCCGGGGGAACGCACACCAAATACGACGACTGGTGGCGAGCGGAAAGCCACAATCAAGGAGCCAGTGGATCTCGCTGGTATCTGTGAGCCCTTGGAGCTGTATAACGTGAAGGTCTTGCGGACTGTGGTGGGCCAGATGCACGCCGGCAAGCTCGTGCCAGACATACGCAAAGGAAAGAAGGAGGGGTTCATGGCCGCGATTCGAACGGTCTGGCGTCAGCAGCTGTCCTCCTCCAACGAGCGCGAAGCTGTATCAGGCGGCGTCAATGCTCCTAGTTCCCAGTCCTCGAACCTTGCAGAGATTGTTGCCGGCTCTCACTCGGAGACGGAGGGTGCTTCTGACGTCGTGATCATCTTGGACGAGCCAAAAGAGGCCGTGCGCTCGCTCGTGACCAGTGTCGAAACAACAGTAAGTGACGCTATCGCCGCCGCCCCCACGCCCACGGAACCAGGCTGGACCAGGTCAGAGAGGCGCGACCCAACATCGTTTGACCCGGCGGCCGAGCCCGAGTCCGGCGGCGCAGTTGAACGAGTATCCACGGCGTCACTGAATGTGACAACAGATCCAGCAGCCGTCCAGCCCGATTCGGCTGAAGCTCAAGCTGTGACGAAGCCACAGCCGTCAAGACTCCAAGACCGACATGCGGTGCATTTGAAGTCGTTGCGCACGAAGTACGGCTCCGGCGCGCATGGCTGCACGGAGCAGGTCATCACGCTGATCGACTACTACCGCGACTTCCATCGGCGCACCGAACTGTACGACAGCTGGAAGGGCAAGATTCTGCGAGTTGACAAGATTGAGGCGTCGCTACGGGCTGACGTGGAGCACGTGAACCTGCCCGTGGCGCTGAGAGACGAGTTTATCAAGGTATGTCGGAACCTCAGAATTTTTGCTGCGAAAGTGGGAACAAGTTTGACCTTGACGACGTTATTTTCTTGTGACACAGGATGTCATGGGGTACTTGCGGACCTCTTGGAAGTTGAGCGGCAGGTCGATGAGGTAAATGATTGTAGCGCTGGAGAGTTCCTCGTGTTGTTCGTTTGTCAAGCACTTTATTTAAGCAGAACAACACCATGAGTCGAAGTATTCCACAAGTTTTCGTCTCGTGTGGATCGATCGCTGGGCGTCATAATGTGTTAAATAGGGCCATCGATGACTCAAAGCGACTGCTAGCGACATCTCGTGTCAGGTTCGGGCGAGAGATTTGCATCTAGAATGTCAAGTCCCCGCGGTACTTGCTTGTCTTGCGCAGGATGGACTTTGGCCGTGTCATGAGGTTGCGGTAGTGAGATGCGCCGCTCGAGTTCGTGCGGCGCACCGCCGACGGCGGTGTATCTTTGAAGAACTCACACACGTTCCAGCGCGGACCGAAGGAGAGACGTTGGGAGCGCCCATAAACGCCTCGTGCCCCGGCATCGTCTGCTGCGCGCGCGTTCCCCGCTCCTCCCTGCGCGTCCCACTCCGCGGCCGCTCTGCGGTCACGTTGGTAGTGTTGTCGCTCGGCGTTGGCGTCCGTGTTTATCGTGAATCGCGTCCGCGTGAGAGTCTCTTTCTGGCGCATCCAGTCGGGCTTCAGACTCGACTTGGATTGCGAGTGTGCGTGCCGGGGAGATGCGAGGGCAGTACCCAGCACGTCAGAGGACACCGGCGTTCCTGGGAACGATGGGATCTGCGGCGGACGGCTCGGGAACGAGGGCGTGGTGCTTCGGCGCGGGATCGGCTCCGGGTCGTTCACGCGAGTCTCGCCAGACGGGCGGCCCTGCATCGGGCGCTGCATGTGCTTCTTGGCCGCCGCCGGCTTAGCGGCGCCCGTGGACTTTTTGGACCGGTCCATGTTTGCGATCCACTTGTGCTTGATCCATTTGGCCAGCTGCGCGATGCACCTGGGCATCGCCGCGTCCGGCGTGGCCTGCGTGTCGTTCATGCGCGACTTGATGAACCGCCCGATCGTCTTGCCGATCGACGACTCCATGACCTGCTGCTCGGACGGCGTCGGCAGCATCGCCAGCAGCTTGAGCACGAACAGCACGCGGTCGTAGCGGGCGTTGCGTTGCGCGAGCGCGTCGATCGCGCGCGCGTTCAGCACGCAGTTGACCACCACGAGCCCGCCCAGCTCGACAAAGCGCCGCACGGCGTCGCGGTCCTTGATGTCTCGGTTCCCCATCACGTCCGCGACCAGCGAGGTCTCGAGCGACGCGCATTCGTCCGCGTCCAGCAGCCGCGTGAGCTCTGTGCGCAGAAACTCGAACGCCATTGACCGCTTCTCCAGCGGCTGCGTCGCCACGTGCGGCTTGGTGCGCACGACGTAGTACTGGTACACGGGCCGCCGGACCGGGGCTGGGGGCGAGGTCGTCGACCACGATGGCGGCTCGGGCGCGGCCGAAGCTGACGAGGAAGAGAAAGGCGACGACGACGACGGCGGCGCCGCGACCGTGAGTTGGTCGTCGTCGTCCAGCACGTCGATGACCTCGGCGCTGGGCGGCAGCGGCGTCGTGGTGCGGATCGACGCGAGCGCGGCGTTGATGCGGATCATGTCGTGGTCCTCGTCCTCGTCCTCGTCGTCGAGCGGCAGCATCTCCATGGGCTCGTCGTCATCCGCGTCGGCAAACTCGTACTCCGGCTCCGGGTCGGCTACTAGTGCTGCTACTTCCTGTGACGCCGTCTCGATCGCCGGTGGTGTGGCCGTTGCGTCCGCTGTCTCGTGTGGTGCGGCGGACACTGGGGAGACCGCGTCGCGCTTGGTCACCTCGCTCGGTGCTGTGGGTCTCGTTTGCTCGGTCTTGACGCCGTCGCCCTGCAAAGAGGGCGGCGCGGGCTCCTCGTCCTCGGTCTCGTCGTCGTCCTGATTGTTTTCCCCGGGCCGCGACGCCGTGAGGTCTTCACTGCGGCGCCGCTTCCGGGTCGTCGCGACCGGCGGCGGCTCCGTCGCTGTCGGTGTGTTCTGCTGCTGATGCTGGCGCGTCTCCCACTCGGCGTGGTCGCGCTTCGCCCCAGCGATCAGCGCGTCCACCAGCTCGCTCTCGCTCATCTCCACGCGCTTGCCGTCGTCGTACGCGACGGTGTACCGGTCCGCAAACGGCCGGTAGCCCACCACGCGGCCCGCCACGTCCTCCTCCTGCTGCTCCTCCTGGTCCTGTTCCTGCTCTGCGCCGCCCATGGCCGCCTGGCGACCGCGCTTCTTGGCCTTGGCGCGCTTCCGCAGCGGCACGCCCACGAACCGTCCGGTCGTAACCTCCATGGGCGGCGGGAAAGCGTCGTCGCGGTCCGTGCGCAGCTGGAACTCCGGGTTCGCCACGAACTGGAGCACGTCGCCGCGCGAGCAGAGCGTGGCGCCGCCGCTCTCGGGCACGAACAGCGTGTACGTGTCCAGCCGCGCGTCGTACCGCGTGAGCCAGCCGTAGAGCACGAGCGCCGGCGGCGCCGCGTCCATCTCGTCGTCGGCGTCGCCGTCCGTGGACGCGCCGGGGTCGCGCTTCATGGCCGCGGACGCTGCGGACGACGACGCTGCGGAAGCGGAAGACGGCGACGCGCGGCGGCGACGCGCCTTGCGCGACTGGCGCATCACGCGCGCGCCCACAAAGCCCAGCGGGTCGCGCGTCTCGGCAAACTCCATCGTCGTCGGCGTTTAGACGTCGATCGCGGATCGTTCTTTCTTTCACGTGCGTGGTACGTCTAACGCTGCGTGGGGCGCTCACAGCCACAGCCGCAGAGACCGTGGGGGTATGCGGGGGGAGAGGCAGAGAGATGGGAGGGAGACAGAGAGACCGCCGCGCCGCTAAGGGATCCGTCCGGCGGTGTCGGTAATTCGGGCCTGTCAAAAATGAACCAGCCTCGGACACAGGCGATGGCAAGAAAAGCAGGAATACGAACTTAATACGCACTTTACGAACTACAAGGGTTTTTGTTCAGTTGGTCCTGAGAGTGAAGGCGCGTACTTAGTGAGAGTGTACCCATGTGCGTGGGTGGGTACAAACGAAGTTGGGACTCACTTGTCGCCTCGCGACGCGGCGCCAGCCCGCGCGGGCGCCTCTGCCAGCGCGCGTGGCACAGCACCACACCACCACCAAGATGTGGCTGACCGCCGTGAGCACCAGCATCACCAGCGAGACGAGGATGAGCGCCGCTGCCATGACCGGCAGCTGGACGAACCGCCAGACGCGCCACGCGCGCGGCCACGTCCGGCGCGTACGCTGGATCGCCTGCCAGGCGCCGCGAAAGAGCAGCACGAGAGCGGTTTCGACGGCGAGGCACACACGACGTGGCAGGTGCCACAGGTTCCACACGCTCGGCGGCGGGGGTGTGGCACGCGCGTGGTTCACTTCCACGCCGATGAATTTCCCGACCGCTTGGACAACGCGCCAGGCCGCCCCAACCACCACGACGCCGACAACGATGCTGATCAGCGCCACCCACGTCGCGACGGACTGGAGGATACCGCGCACACCGGTTCGTGCCACGGGGCCGCGTACCATTGTCGTTGTGGCCCGGCGGCCGCACGAATGGCGGCGCGAGTTCCACTTGGCGGCGCACTCCCAGCAGAACTCGTGCTTGCAGAACGTGCACGTCATGTGCTTGCACCCGCCGTTCTTCCAGATGCGCATCTGGCAGCCGGGGCATGTGCGCACGGCCCGCGTTTCAGTGGACGCCATAGCACTGCTGTCTTGCTCGAGCGACTGTTCCCACTGGAGATACAGCGCGTCGGCTTCGTCTTCCGCGCCCTGGACCGGCGCTTCCTGGCACCGTACGCCGCGTGCGTGCGCCATGCCCCGACAGCGGAAGCAGCCGATCGTGGCACATTTCGAGCAGGTGAACGTCCTGGCTTTGGACGACCGGCACACAACGAGCTCGCTGCACTCGGTGCGCGGACACCAGCGCGCGCGCGGGTTCTTCTCGTCGCGGACGCGCTGCAAAGTGCGCTTGTAGTCGTCAAAGGCTTCGGGCGTTCGGAGGATGAGGCGTAGGTCTTGGTCACAGAGGCTGCGTCGACACTCGACCACGGGGCACACGAGCTGGTCTGTGAGGTTGATGGTCTCAGTTAGCACTTTGTTGAGACGGCCACGCCGTGACACGAAACGTACCTCTTTCGACTTGCCGCTCGCGCACTTTGAGCGCCACGTACGTGTCCACGCACTCGCGGCAGAAGTTGTGGCCGCACGAAAGCGTGGCTGCGTCGCTATGAGGGCCTGCCGTGGGCACGAGCTCGATGCAAATGGGACAAGGCGACAGTACCGCTGCGGCTCTGACACGCGTGGCGACGTGCAAGCGCTGAAGCAGACCGCGGAGCATGCTTGCCATTGTTGACTGTACTGGTGTGTGCTGAGAGGGCTGTGTTGTGAGCCAGTGGCAACTGTGGAAGTGAGGGTCGGTCTCTGGCGCGTGACCTTTTAGTGGGTACATCGACAACGCATCGTCTCACTTGAACCCAATTCAGCAGCCATCACCGTCCAGTGGGAATGACGGCGCTATGCGTCCGCCAACCCACCGCCACCGTGATCTCCACCAACGAGCGCTCGCAACGTCACGCACTGACTGTGGCGAGGAGCCGAAGCCATTCAACAAACTGCCGCCGTTGGACACATCCTCAAGGGTTTGACGTTCTATGTATTTCACTCCATTCGGCGTTCTCTGTTCTTCTTTTTGACACTGCTGCATCTCGGTCAATGCTGTCACAAGGAATCCGCAGAATGACGGTAGGCCAGTCCGCAGAGCCAAGTCTCCTCTTGTCTATCACAGTCGCCTCAGAGGTCTCGTCGGCTGGCGATCCGACAATTGTAGACCACGCGCGCGCACTGCCCAACACAGGCGGCGCATTCCACCACGGCCAGCGCCGCGCGGCCAATCCACGTGAGCAGCCACAGCAGCGACCGCACGTACAGGGGCGCAGCCGCGTGGGCCACTCGCTTGAGCGCGTCCACGCCGCGCCACACGCGCGACGGCGTCCTCCGCGAGCGCTGGATCCACGCGCAGACCCAGTCCAAGGCGTTGTGGACCGCGCGGCTGATCTCAAACGCGATTCGGCCGAGAAACTCGAGCAGCGTCCACATGGCGAGCGACACGGTGTCCTCAACACGTCGCACCCACGCTGGCAACGTGGTCCTTCTTCGCGGTTGCAGTTCATGCTGTCGATATGCTACGATCTGGGGGACGCGAGGGGCTGCCGTGGCAACGGCGGGGCGGTCGGCGCTGCCACGGGTCGTGGCACTGCGCACCGCGTGGCGGATCACGACAACGAAGACCAACCCAAAGAGCAGCAGCAAGATGTCGCCGCCCGAGAACCCGACTTGTGGTGTTTCGCCCGTTTCCGCTGGCACCGCAGCCGTGGCAGTGCCACACGCGTAGTGGCGCGCGCTCCACTTGGCGGCACGCTCCCAACAGAACTCGTGCTGGCAGTACGTGCACGTCATGTGCTTGCACCCGCCGTTCTTCCAGATGCGCATGTGGCACTTGGGGCACGCGCGCACGGCTCGCGTGTCAGTCGTGGTTCCCGTCCAACTGCCACGCGCCAGCGACTGCTCCCACTGCCGATACAGCGCCTCACTCTGGTCTTCGTCACCGAGTTCCCCGGGCGTGCCATGGCACCGCTCGCCGGGCGCGTGCGCCAGGCCCCGGCAGCGGCCGCAACCGACCGTGGCGCACTTGGGACACGTGAAGGTCTTGGCCCTGGACGACCAGCACACGACGAGCTCGCTGCAGTCGGCGCGCGGACACCAGCGCGCGCGCGGGTTCTTCTCGTCGCGGACGCGCTGCAGCGTGCGCTGGTACTGATCAAAGGCCTCGGGCGTCGCGAGCACGCGGCGCAGGTCGCGGCCGCGTAGGCGGCGCCGGCACTCGACCACGGGGCATACGAGCTGGTCTGGGTTTCCATACCAAACGCGTTAGTTTCTCTTACGTTACGCCTCAAAGAGACACAGCGGAGACGCACCTCTCTCGACCAGGTGCTCGCGGATCTTGAGCTCGATGTACGAGGCCACGCAGTCGCGGCAGAACGCGTGGCCGCAGTGGAGCGCGACGGCATCGTTGTCGGCCGGCACACTTTCCAAGCAGATTGGGCAGGCGCGAGGCGCTGCGTCGGCGCGCTGGCGCCGCCAGAAGCGCAGACTGCCGGTCATGTCGGGGGGAGAAAGTTGGGAAATGAGCTTTTCGGCTGTCGCTTCGACTATCGTGGGTTCGTCTCACTTGGATCAGTCTCAGCTGATTCCTCAGACTGGTGAATTTTTTGGGTTGGGTTCTTCAACGCGTGTCCCACCAAATGCAGGCGGCCAATCTCAGATGGGTACACAAGACTGTAAACCCGTCCAAGTTGGACGGGTTGGACTCCAACCGCGTCTCTGACGCGCCGAGAGATATCCAGAGATCTCTCGGCAGTAACCTATGCTCTTGGGTCTCTTCCCCATCACTAGAACAGTCCAGTGCGTTCTCCAAGAGACGCAGAGGCGTCCTCCCCCCACCATCTATCTATCCATCTATCTACACCGTCCACTGCGAATAGTCGGTGTGGATTTTTATGCCTCGAGATAGAGGTTTTACATAAAACATACATTTTCGTATCAGTTTTTCGGCAATCTCCAACGATTGACTCAGCCAATCAAGCAGCGGAAAACACCAAACGGAGCAGTTTCTCACGACACAATTGGCTCAAAACACCATTCCGCGTTGTGCACGCCAGGGCGAAAAATCCAAAAATGGGGTCCACTATTGAGGAACACCGACTAATTGCAGTGAACGGAGCAGCCTTTCTATGACAGGTGGCGACCACAGCGTTTTCTTCGATTTTCTTGCCCCCCCCCCGTCTCTTATTTTTCTCGTGTTGTCCACTCCTCTTCTCGCACTCACAACCCGTTTTGCCCTCCATCGCGAACGCAATGGGCGCGCTGCTCTCACTCGCGCGCTGGATCGGGCTCCTGGGGCGTGGCGCCGCCGTGCGCCCCACCGCCACCGGCACCACCAAAGGCGGCGGCATCCTCGGCGGCCTTCGCGCCCTGCTGCGCCTGCTTACGGGCCCACCGCCGCCGCCGCCGTCACCGCCCTGTCCGATCTGCATGGAGCCCGTACCGACCGCTTCTTCTCGTGGGCCAAACGATGGCGCCGTCGCGCTCCGCTGCGGCCACTCGCTCTGCCGCGACTGCGTGGCCCAGTACGTCGAGATCAAGATCCGCGACCGCCAAGTCGAGACCGGTGCGTCCCTGTTGTTTCTAGGCTGTCTAATCCTGCATGGCTTCAACTGATAGTTCCCTTCCTCCTCTCAGACCAGCTCGTGTGCCCCGTGGTCGAGTGTAAGCGCAGGCTAAGCGACATCGACCTGCGCAACGTGCTTCGCACGCCCGAGGCGTTCAACCACTACCTACGCACGCTCCAGCGCGTCCGCGACGAGAAGAACCCGCTCGCGCGCTGGTGCCCGCGTCCACAGTGCGGCCAGCTCATCCTCAGCGCGCCTGGAGCCCACGAGTTCACCTGCCCGGCGTGCGCCACGGTCGGCTGTGTGCACTGCCGCGGCCCTCGCCACGTGTTCGCGTTCCTCTGCCGGCACCGCCGCGGACGCCTCGCGACCGACGCGGCGTTTTCGCGCTGGGCGGCGACGATCGGCCACCGCGCCGTGCGCGCGTGCCCCAAGTGCCACATGCCCATCTGGAAGAGCGGCGGGTGCAACCACATGACCTGCACGCAGTGCCGCCACGAGTACTGCTGGGTGTGCGACGTGCCGTGGCAGCGTCGCCACTACGCGTGCCGCGAGCCGCCGCGCCGGTGGACGAGTGCCATGGCAGGTGCCGCGCGCGCCTGCTTTGATTGGTTGGTGCATAAGCTCGTCGCGGGACTGGAGACGCTGGGCGCGCTGGTGGCTCGAGTCGCGTGGTGCGTCGCGTTTGTGGTGCTGTTTGGCGTTGCCGTGGTCGTGCGAGTCGCCACGTCCGTGGGCGCGCTGCTTCCACCTCGGCGGCCGCGACAAGTGACCCCGTGATCTGCAACGTGGAAGCTATAATACCGCAGGAGATGATCCGACTAGATCTCCTATTTTTCCACGAGTTTCTAATCTATAGTACACGCAACAAGTAGTTGAAGTCATAGACGCTCGTGTCTTAGTGCCCACCATCCGGATCACCTGCCGGGATCACAAACTTAGACAGCTTTAATTGAGTGCCGTGAGCAGCGAGCGCACGCCCAACAGTATCAATACCCGTCGACTTAAGCAATTCTAGGGTGCTGGCACTGCTACATAGCACGCTTTGACTAGCACAGGATGTGCGAACTGGTGAGTTTGTTTCGTTGTCGAGCGGCGCTATGGCAAACTCGCCTGGCCGTGGTGTCAGGTCGTCAACGTCATGGTCCCAGGGTGTGAGTACTGGAGTTGGGATCACAACTACAGGTAGTACGTGGCGGAGGCAGTGCTAAGCATTTTGGGTCTTCGACTCTCAGTGTTCGCTGGCCTCTTTTCCTCGCTCTCACTGCACCTCTATATGTCTCTCTGCGGATAATTTTTCCGTTCTCGCTTTGAATAAGTGCGTTGGTCTTCCTCACGTGCCACGCGCTCACATGGGGACCTTGGGCGAGACGAACGTCCTTCTGAAGGGACCCTTCCCGTCGCTGTGCTCCGAACCGGTCCATTTGCAGCGGGAGAACAGCGACAGCCCATCTGTGCCTCGTCTGATGCGCAAGCGACGGACCGCCATGCAAGATCGGTGCAATTTTTGGCCGGATGTCGAGCGGATGTCGGGGATGAACAAGGTTGCCCTTTCTACGTCTCATCAACGCCACATGGACTCGCGTCGTTTCGTCTCTGCACACTACCCTCACCACAAGAGACTGTCCCCAAACAGCGAGAGACGGTACACTCTGCAGCCGAAGTTTCACCTGTAAGTATGCCTCCGAAGATTTGGACCCTGTGATCTCTCATCCGCCGCCACCGTCAGTGACGACCAAGTGCTCCAGTGGTATCGTTCGAGCTAGATGGACGCTGAGCATCATCCTCGAGTCGCGAAGTGGGTTTCATGACATCGACGCGGCATTGGACATCGCCTTTTCTGTTATGCAGACGTCGGTCAATGTCGTAAACGACATCATCGATGCATTCGGCTGCTCTCGCTAGTTTCAACGGACTCTCGAGACCGAGGAAGCTCTCGGCTGCATACGTCTAACTCCACTGCCTCAGCAGATGCTCGCTCAAGAGTAAAGATGACCTTGTATGGTAGAGTTCGTTAACTCTGCTCAAATCATTTGCACACATGGAGTTGTGGGCTAGATCGCCCGACCGAGTCGATAATGTATTCCCGCAGGCAATCTACATGGTTTGCGACGCCGTGCTGCGGGCGGACACCGCAGTGTTTTCGGGCTATGGGTGCGTTTGCTTTTTCAGTGAGATCTATTGGAGTGTGTTAAACGATTCCTATAACCGTGTAGCACTGGATACACAGATTGATGAGTCGTCGAGCGGCGCTACGGCAGACTCGCCTGGGTGTGGTATCTTGTCGCCAGTGACGTAGCCCTCGCGTGCGTGACGGATACACATGCACGCCAACTGGCACCCGAGAGTTTTCTTGTCGATGATCGTGCTGTTCCTCTCTCTCTCTCCCTCTCCCTCTCTCTCGCTGTCTTTCTCGGTTTGTTCTGTTTTCTCTCGCTTTGAGTGACTTTGTGTACGTTGGTCTTCGTCACGTACGTGGCACGGGCTCGCCTGAGCTCGGGTGAGAGGAATCGGGACCCTGCCAACCTGTTCGTGTTTTGTGCCGAAGTGAGCGCAGCGCCGGGCCGTGGCGTGCATAGCTGTGTTCGTGATGCATGGACAGGTCTTTATGCGCAGTTTTCAGCAGTTTCCAGCAGTTTCCAGCAGTTTTCAGCAGTTTTGAGCAGCCTTAACCCTACGAACCCGTCCATGTCACCCACTGTCAGTACAGAGACACGACGAAGAGGACTCAAAGTGTCCACCTGGTCTACGCAGTGGGCAGTACCGGCGCATTGGGGACGCATTTCGTCCTCTCCACCGTGGTTCTGTACGTGTTATGGAGGGTTATGGACGGTGGGCAAGGCGGCCAAGACCACACTCTCGACTAGTAGCACGAGTGGCGGGCCCGCCACTCGCACCCGCGGCGCCCCAACGGTAGCGCCGCAGCCGTGAAGGCTTGCTTGTCTTCACGAGGCAACGACTGAAGCGACAACCCCAAGCTTGGTGTCGTGTCGTGCCCTCCGAGCCACTGGGTGCCGTGAATATACCTGACCTCTACTTGGGAGCTTCTCGGAGCTACTCCGGTTGCTCATCTCGTCCTCTCGTGATGGATTTCAGTGGGACCAACGTCGTCGACCAATTCGTTGCAGTACTGTGATCGCCCTCTCCTCCGCTCAAAATCGATTAGCTCCACACGTACGCTGGGATTCGGTTTTCTGGGAGACCTTCTATTTTGCGTACCCAGAACAAATGACAATGCTCGAGGTACCTCGTGGATTCTATTTGATACTACTCTCACACGCCGCCCAGCAGGAACACGATCGTGCGCGCGCCCATGACGACCGCGAAGACCACGATGACCCACAGCAGCGCGCACCAGAGCTTGCCCACGACGCTCTCGCGCCACGGGTACAGCCGCGTGAAGAACACGACCGGCACGACGTAGCAGTTGACCACGACGGTCGTGGCGCCGATGAGCCCGAAGACCGTCTCGATGCCGGGCACCCACGTGGCCACGAGCAGCGCCGCGAGCAGCAGCGCGCCAGCCGTGAGCACGCGCGAGGAGCGCGGCAGGTCGGTCGCGGGCTTCTGCGCCACGAGCTCCTCGAGGATCGTGCGCCCGCAGTGGAAGAAGAGCGGGAACGAGAGCAGGATCGTGCAGAACACGGCCACAAGTGGCAGCTTCATGAACGCGTCGGCCTGGAGGTTCACGAGGATGTTGCCCTGCAGCGCCGCGGCGCCGTAGAGCCGCAATCCGAAAATCCCGAACGCGGTGTACAGCGTCACGCACACGAGCGAGACGCTCACGATCGAGCGCGTCATGCGGCGCGTGCTGTCGGCGATGGGCTTGGAGAACGCGCCGCGCTGCTGCAAAAAGATCGAGAGCAGGTTCATGTGCATCGTGAACACGTAGCTGTAGATGGACACGCACTGCGTGAACCGCGCGAGCGGCGGCGCGCCGTCCTCGCGCGCGCGCTGCGCACCGGGCGGCTGCGTGCTCGAGCGGTAGATCACGACCACGACCAGCAGCAGCGAGTACACGAAGCAAATGTAGTTGGGGATCTTGAGCGCCGAGATGTCCTTGAGCATGCACAGCGGGAACACGACGAGCAGGAACGCGGCCCAGACGAGCACGATCTCGACGGTCTCGCGCGTGGGCGCGGCCACAGCCACCTCGTACGCGTCGCTGGAGAACGCGTCGTACGCGAGCTTGGCCATGTGCGGCATCATGTCGCGCGCGATGCGCATGCTGCCGACGCTCGCGCCGTAGATGCTGAGCGCGAGCACGACCGAGACGAAGTTGCCGAACCAGGGGCCCGTCACGCGGATGCCCATGGACCGGTAGGACGCGATGAAGCGGCCGGCACCCGCGAACAGCGTCTGCTCCTCGCGGCGCGCGACCTGCACGTGCGCGTGGAGCAGCGCGTGCGCCGTGAACGTCATGCACGCGCCGACCACGCAGATCATGGTGATGGCCAGTGCCTTGGGCAGCACCGCAAACGTGAACGGGATCGAGAGCAGCCCGGCGCCGACTGCTGTGATGAAGAGGTTCATGAACACGTGGAGATCGTGGAACCGCGTGTCTTCCGGTGCGATGCCGCCGTTGGACGAGTCGCGCGTGGTCTCCAGCGCGGCGTACTGCGTGGGCGCGGCCCCCACGGGCGAGAGCGTCACGGCGCGCGGCGACGCCGTCGACGGCTTGGCGCTGGACAACATGGTGACAGCGCGAGACCGTGCAGGGGAAACGTCGAGAAGGAGACTGTGGGCGTAGATGGCTGGCCCAAGACACACGATCGTGGGTTACGGGAGGGATGGGACTGACGGCGGCACGGAGCGGTGTGCCATCTCATCCTGTGGCTCGCTTTGGATCCAGTGTATCTGCGTGTTGTTAGGCGAGAGCGGCACGGATGGAGATGGACACGTCGCTCGCAGAAGCGTATTGCGGGACGCGCTCCGGTTGACGCAAGCCGCGGAGGCGGTGCTGCCGACCACTCGCCGTCACGATTGGTGTCGTGTACGGACGTCAGTGCTTCGAGTTTGCTTCCATTTTATCTTTTTTGTTGTTGATGGAGTCGTTGGTGAGACCGCAACACCGGTATCATATTTTGTCAGGACCGCTGAGCCAGATAACGTCACGTACGTGCCTAGGAAACAAACTCGGGCAAACGTGGGCCAACTTCAAGTAACGTCGTCGGCTTCCATGGATCGTTCCAGTGCTGGTCGATGGCTTGAAGTTGGCCAACAAAGGCACAACGCGAATCGTTTGGCGTTCGTCTCGGGCGTTGGTCTGAGTGCACTGATCACTCGTCGTATCCTCTGACGTGCGATGATAGCATCCCATCTTGGCTGCGGAGTCGACTCGCTGGGGCATTTGGCACATTTACTGACGGATTAAATGAGAGACTACAATGCCTTTGACTCGATACTAATGAAGCAGCTTGACTGTCGCAATGGAGCAGAAGACCGCGGCCACGGCCAGCAGCACAACGAGCGCGTACATGCGCCGGCGTCCGCTCCGGGTCGCCCGCCAGCGCACGAGCCGCAGGTGGAATAGCGTGGGCATGGCGTAGCAGAGCACGAGCAGGATGCTCGAGCCGACGAACGAAAACACGACCTGGATGCCGGGCACGCGCGTGGCCACGAGCAGCTGGAGCACCATGAGCAGCACTGAGACGACAAACTGCGTGAGCCGCGAGGGCTGCGCGCCGCAGCACCACTGCATCTCGAGCACGAGGCACCGCAGCGGGTGGAAGAGCAGCGGGAACGAAAACAGGATCGTGAGCAGGATCATCACGCGCGGCACGGCCATGATCGGGTCGTGCGCGAGGTTGAGCAGGATGTTGCCCTGCGTGAGCGAGCCGTAGATCGAGGCCGCGCAGAGCCCGAACACCGCGTATAGCACGGCGCAAATCGCGACAGCCGCGTACACCAGCCGGCTCATGCGCGCGCGCGCGGCCTCCACGACGTCGCGCTGATCGCGTCGGTGCTGACGTTCGCTGGTGAGCACTTGCGGGAAAAGCGGGATCACGTTCAGATGGAGCATGTACGTGAAATTGTAGATGCCGATCGCGACCGAGAACTTGGAGAAGAGCGATTCGTGGATCTTGAGCGGCTCGAGCCCCGCGGGGGCGACAAGCGACTCGGGGGCGACGCCCACGACGGACCGGTACGCGACCGCGATCACGAGGTAGAGACAGAACGTGAAGCCGAGGTAGGACGAATACCGCAGCACCGAGATCTTCTTGAAGAACCCGAGCGGTAGCACGACGGCCATGAAGATGATCCAGACCGTGCGCGTGACGAGCGCCTGCTGCTCGCTAACGGGAAGACCTTCGAATGCCTCTTCCTCGTGGAGATAGACGAGCCCGAGCAGCGTCGGCGCCATGTCTTTGACCACGCGCACACAGCCGACGCACGCGCCAAACACCGCAAAACCCGCGGCGAACGACACGAACCGCGAGAGCTTCTCGCCGCCGGCGTGGAGCGCCAGCTCCTGGTACGTCTCGCGCACTTCTTCGTGCTGCGCGCTGGCCACGACCGCGACGTGGACGCGCAGGATCACGTCCGCCGTGAACGCCATGGCGGCGCCCACCAACACGATCGCGACGACGGCCTGCGTGGGCGTTAGCAGCAGCAGCGTATAGGGCACCGCGAGCGTCCCGGAGCCGATGGCCGACATGAGCAGCGTGAGCAGCACGGAGAGCGTGGTCCAACGGTCCTGGGCGAGCGGCTGCGGCTGCGGCTGCTTGAGCTCGGACGCGAGCAGCTCGTTTTCGTCCACGAGCGACGGGAAGCCGGCCTCGAACGAGAGCAGGTGGCCGCGCGCGGGCGACGCCGAGGTCACGGGCGAGCGGTTTGGACGGGACGACCCCAGCGGCAGCAGCGGCTGCGACTCGCGCGGGGCACCGGCGGCCGCAGCGGACGCTGAGGGAGACGGCCGCGTCATGGCTTGCTCCCACATGGCGCAATATTGACGAGCTACGCAGTTGGTTGCTCCCACAAGAAATTCAGAACAACCCCATTTGGTTCTACGTACTTTAGAGGGGACTGTACGGTACACCTCTCCTAACAAACCGGCGTTGTGTGATAGCATAGAGACAGAGTGATGGTCCCGGAAACTTATGGAAGTCGTACTGTAGTGACCCGAACAAAAGGACGCACTGTTGTCGCATCCATCCTGAAGTTGCCCATGCCGGTTCTGGGATTGTTGGCGGCGGCCGTCGCGCCAAATCGTGACTTGGATGGATACACTGCTTTGATTGGTTTACACAGAT
The DNA here is from genome assembly GCA_023336295.1 of Pythium folliculosum. NCBI lineage: Eukaryota > Oomycota > Peronosporomycetes > Pythiales > Pythiaceae > Pythium > Pythium folliculosum. Next base: position 52,153 of record JAADWV010000050.1, on the reverse strand, counting down.
TCACTTCAAGCCACTAGCGAATCAAACCGCGTATCTTCGCTGATGCGGCACTCATTTTCCGCGAATCATGCGATCGCCCTAACCGCGTCGAACCAAACGTCATCTCTCTGCCTGCCCCGCGGCAAGAGATGCTCAACAAAAGTTCCGCGTGCTGGGCCGAGAAGCGGAAGGCGCGGGCAAGGAGCAATCACCTTTGTTGGTTCCTTCCCAACAAAAACGAAATCGCGGAAGCGGAACGAAAAAACAACACAATCGCCAACTCTTGGGAGAAGCCCCGTCCTCTCCTCTCTTCCCCTCGGTCGGTTCACAACGCAATCGCCTCCTCTCCTGAGACCGTCCCAACTCCCAACGTTTTCTCCCAACGACCAACATATACCAATCCAACATGACCTCCTCGTGCGCGACCGAAAAGCTCTATGACGAGACGCTGTACGACTCGCTCGAGAGCTTCGTGGAGCAGATGAACGCGCAGCTCGAGGGCAAGAGCGCCGTGGAGATCGTCCAGTGGGCGATAGCGACCTTCGGCCTGGATCGCACGGTGCTCAGCTCGAGCTTCGGCATCACGTCGGCCGTGATGCTCAACCTCGTGAGCCAGGTGGACAAGCGCGTGCCCGTGGTCTGGATCGACACGGGCTACCTCCCACGCGAGACGTACCAGTTCGCGGCGCGGCTCCAGAAGGACCTCGACCTCAACCTGCAGGTGTACCAGTCGCCCATCACGCCCTCGCGCATGGAGGCGCTCTACGGCAAGCTCTGGGAGATCCCGACGCCCGAGGCGCACAAGCAGTACGGATTTATTCGCAAAGTAGAGCCCATGAAGCGCGCGATGCGCGAGCTGCGCGCCAAGGCGCTGCTCGTGGGCGTGCGCGCCGAGCAGACCGCGACGCGCAGCGCCATGAAGATCGTCAACATCCACGACGGCCGACTCAAGATCTGCCCGATCCTCTCGTGGACCAACGAAGACGTCGAGCAGTACTTGGCCACGCACAAGCTGCCGTACCACCCGCTCAAGGCACAGGGTTACGCCACGGTCGGCGACGCGCACTCGAGCCGCCCCGTGACCGAAGCTGATAAGGGCAACGAGCGCGCGAGCCGCTTCCACGGCGTCGCCCAGGAATGCGGACTCCACGTGGACATGAACGACATGTCGCTCGACGCCATCCAGATCTCGCTGGAAGACCCGGCGTCACTCACCGAGGCCGAGCAGGACATGCTCGCCAAGACCAAACAGGCCAAGGGTATCGTGATCTTCTCCAAGCCCAACTGCAAGTACTGCCTCGCCACCAAGGACGTCTTCCGCGACCGCGCGTGGGAGTACGAGGACTTCACGGTGGGCAAGGACCTGTCCATCGACGCGCTACGACAGATTGTCGGCGAGCCCGTGCGGACGGTCCCGCAAATCTTCATGGACGGCAAGTACATCGGCGGGTACACGGAACTGACACAGCACCTGCAGATCCCGTCGCGGTTCGCCTAAGGCTCCCACGCACAGTCGTGGCGGCGTCACGCCTCTCTCTTACGTGCGACCAGTAGAGAATGGTGCGGGCAAGCCACTCATGTACCAATAAATTTAAATGAGAAATGAAAGCGAGGATTGCACCTGGAAGTCAAGTGGTGTTGTGTGACTTTTTGTGCTTAGACGGCTGGGGCATCGTGAGGCTCGGCCGTAGCTTCGGGGACGGCAACTTCGTTGATCTTCGTGTCCACCGCTATTGCTCCGGCTTCGTCCAGATGGCTCGCTCCTGCTTCGCCGTTCAACTTCTTCGTGTCGGCTTCGTAGCCTTCTCCGGTGACGCCAGCGTCGTCCATTCCTCCCTCCTTGGCCACGCCTTCCCCATTCATTTCATGGCGCCCCAGGACGGTACTCAGGGGCTTGGAGTAACTAAAGAGCCGTAAGAGACTGAGCATCTTCATGAGTGCGTACTCAAAGAGAACGTTCGAGTTTTCCATGCGGTCGCGCGCGTCCGGTGACGAGATGTCTTCGAGCGCTCGCTTGAGATGGACGTGCGTCGCGTAAATGTCGTCGTGCTGGTCGATGCGGAACTTGACATTGCCGCCACTCGCCTCGTCATCCACTTCCGTGAGTACGTTTATCAGCAGCCCACTCGCTGGGTGGTCGTCCTCTCCTCGCTCGTCGTTATTGCTGTGCGACGTCGCATCGCCCGACATGGGCAGCAGTGGCGTGGGCGGGTACGCCGAGTCCATGTCTTCTTGGACGTACGGCCAAAAGATCTCTTTCACCGCAAACACGATCTGTTTTGGATTCTCGATCGCGCCAATCCACTTCATGCCGCCGCCCTGCGACTCGATCGATAGATTGCCAATCCCCACTTGGTATGCAGAAACCACACTGACGACTTCCTGGATCACGCGGTCTTCTAGCGCCTTCAGCTTCGGGGTGTATCGGAAACGAGAGTCGTCGTCCAGGCCAGGACACAGGCCAATCCCGGACGCGGCGAGCCGCATCAGCAGCTCCCCCGGCGGCAGCCAGTCGTTTTGAAGCGGCTGAAGCTGTGCGAGACTCGGCGCCACCAAACGGCAGCCTGCGTCAGTAACCTCGAACCGGATGGACTCGAAATGTTCAGTCTTTATCTGGAGGTGCGCCTTGTTCGGCACCGACGTGCTCATCTGCAGGTTCCACAGGTACTTCTGGTAGTTGAGATCGCGCTGCTGGAGCACCGCGAGGTGCGTGACGTGCATGGTGTTGAAGCTGAGCACGTTTGTGTCGGCGTTGAAGTTGACCTCAGTGATGCCGTCCTCTTCCCACGCCTGCGCGTGCGGGTCCCACCAGCCCACTCGAAGCGCGGCGCCCGAGGCGCCGTAGATCACGTGCGAGGGCAGCGTGATGCTCACTTTCACGGGCATCGCCGCCGATGCGACCATGCCCTCGAGCGGGTAGTGCAGCTTCTTGATGCGATCTGCGGCGTCCGTCGCGACCTCGCGCATCATCCAGCCGCGCGCCCGCTTCGGTGGCGGCGGGATCGCCAACAAGTCCAGCGTGAACACGCCGCCCAGCGCAAAATCGACGTTCTGCGCGTTCTGCGGCGAGAGCCGATCGAAGGGCACGTACGTTACGCGCAACGCGAGCGACTGCATGATGATGGCCTTGGGCAGGTCCACCGACAACCCGAGCTCGTTAAAATCGATGCGCTTGTTCCGCGAGCCCTTGGCCATGAGGTTGATCCAGAGCCCGAGCTTGACCCAGTCGCTCGCGCTCGCCATCTTGACCTCGCTGCGCGAGTTGCTGTCGGCGTACTCGTCGGCAAACTGCAAAACGTGGGCTGTCGCGTGGTCGATCTTGTCGTGGATCATGGTCTGGATCTGATCGATGAACGTCGTGCACTGCGCCACGAGCGGCGCGTCGTTGGTCGCGCGCGCGTTCGCGGCCACGTGGACCAGGTCGTTGACCACCTGCGTGGCGCTCGCACACGTCGTGGCAACCTCGTTTAGGTCCGTCGAGACCTCGAGCAGCCACGCGTTCAGGAATGAGTTCATGTCGCCCTCGACCTCGGCGTCCGGGCGCGGGTCGCACGTCAAGTAGTTTTCCCACTGTGTATCAACCAACCAAGCCCGTTAATCCGGTTCTCCTCAGAGTCAAGAACGCATCCCATACCTCTTTCGCTTCTTTCTGGGCACGTAGGATCTCGGCGAGCCGCTGGGCCTTGCCCTCCAAGTCGCGCTTGGTGGCCTCGTGCTCCTCCGCGAGTCGCTCGAGCTCGGCCGCGCGGTTCTTGGCGTCCTCCTCTCGGCGCCGGGCCTCCTCGGCCTCGCGCCGCTTGCGCTCCTCCTCGAGTCTCTTCTCCTCCTCAGCACGACGGCGTGCCTCCTCCTCCTCTTGGAGCCGCCGCTCTACACACCACCATCCCAATCACCAATGAGACATCAGCAGAATGGAAAACTCGTTTGTGGAGAGGCCTGTAGGAACCTTCTTCCAATTCCTCCTTGGTTTTCTTCGGCACCTTCTTCTTGGGCGGCTACGGATCCAACAGGTTTGCCATTAGACTGTGGGTGGCGGCGCATCGATCCGCCGCCACGGAGTGAGAGCGCGCACCATGTTGCTTGTCGCTGGCGAGACGTTGCCCTGGTGATGCGGGAAACCCCGAGCGATCCCGAAACGACACCAGAGGTCACCCATGTACTGGATTACCATGAATAACCTTATGTAGCATCATCTCACTCGGATGGATCGGAAAGGTTGCTGATTTGAGGTGTCCTAACACGTTGAAGTCGCATGGAACATGGAACTGGGAGAAATGTTGGTGAGGCTACATGCAGATCGCTCTATCCTCTCTCGATCTTGTGAAGGAACAGTTCGTATGGTCCAACATGTCTTCCTCGTCCGAGCGAGACAGTAGCATGGCCCGTGTCACACTAATGGTCATGAGCTCCCTGTGGCATGTGGTCGTGCGAGGAGCTCGCTGCGGAACATGTGAAGTTACCAACCACGGCCAGTTAAACCCCGAGCGACACCAAAGATACTTTTGTTGGTCTTGATCTCGACCTCGCATGCGGTGGGGGGTTGGGGTATCCATGTCACAGTCAGATCCGCTCCTCTATCTCTGTTCCACCGGTGAACGGGACGACGGCCCCACGAGAGGCTGGCTGTCCGATGGCTCATCCTGGGACCGGCCGATGAACAGGAGACGAGGAGGCGTACCCTTCATATGTACCTCCTTCCTTGCGACATTTCGATGCCCAATACGACAGTACCAACTTGGTACCTACATCTCCACGACGGTACTTGAGATGCGCCGTCAAGATGAAGCCGCCACGACGCGGCGATCTCTGATGATCGCAGCGTTGTTTTGCGTGGGCGACGAGCGAAGGAACAATACTCAGCATGGGAGATGTCAGGCAGGACCGCGCGTCTCTCGGATACTTGCCGCTTCCCATGAACGCCACGGTCCTGATCTTTCCACGTGGCGCGGCGCCACCGTCGTATCGCGCAAAAAGCATGTGGATTGACTGATTGAAGCATGCTGCTCGGATCACATTCTTTGGAACTTTCCGCAGACACCAAACCACCAAACCCAACCTCAAATCTGATGTGGCTGGGGGTTGACTTGGATCAGGGGACGCCGCCCACGTTGAAGCCGCCAACGTTCTCACCTCCATGGCGTGGTGTGCTGGCACCCAAAACTTGGAGCGCGACGAGGCCAAGGCGGCGCGAAAGAACAATCCAAAAGATTCGAGAGATGAGTCGCGGAGCGACCCTCCAAGGTGCCGCCAACACACATGCATAAGCTCCCATACACCACGAATAAGATGGCGTTTTATAAGCCATAGACAGAGGCGTTCTTGAGCGCAGCATGTCCCAGGAGCGCTCTCTCTCTGTTTTTTATTTTGTTCGTCGCAGCCAGTTGGTTCAGGAAATGGCTTGCTTGCCCCTAATTGGGAGTTGCGCTCCCCGAATAGGCGCTAAAACGGGGTCCAAATTTTCCCACCTGTGACGAAACGTTCTCTTTTGATGTTGCTCTTTGGCCAGCTCTGTGTCGCACCAGAAGGGAGGAAGATCACTGTGTCTCTCGACGGCCATGTGCAAGGTACCGGTACTGTAGTCGTTGGGTGCGACATCCGCCTCTACACGCGCTTCAAAGTGTGTGGATAGCCCGTATCATCTTGATCTAAGCGCCTGCTGGGGAGACGTCTCCGAGCGGCAGCACTCTCGCATTCGACGACGCGTTCACCAACGCGGGCCGTGACCTCACACCAGGCGGCGCCAAGTTTCCCAACACCAACAATCGCCAGTGCCGCGTCTCTTCTTCCACGGTTCTACATTCCGCCACGCACGCCAGTCATAAAACAAAGTGTGGGAAGACCTGACGCCAACACCCGCCGGCCAACAAGTTGTTCACTCCCCCAACGATCGCACCGGGCACGTCACCAACACCCGCCCGTCGTCAAAGCAGCCAACAACCAACACATCCGTCTAACCATGCGCAACTCGCTCGTCTCCACGGATATGGAATCGCTGGAGATGGAGACCGCGGCCGAGCGCATCTGCGCGTCCAAGGACGCGTTCTTCCGGCGCCTCGCGGTCGCGGACGCGTCCGTCCAGAAGACGATCCTCCAGCTCGTCCAGCAGGAGCTGCAGCAGCTCATCGACGACAACTCGCGGCTGCTGGTGGACTACTACCCGACGATCGTCCGACTCGCGCGCGAGGCGCCGTACGACGCGATCCGAGAGACCATGGCGCTGCTCCAGAGCGAGGCGCAGAAGGCCACGCCCACGGACGTCCAAGAGTGCGTCGGCCAGAACGGGAAGATCTCGTACTTCGTGGACAACGACCGCGTCGAGAAAATCGCCGGCAACGAGGACCAGGAGCTCTGCGCGCTGTTCCAAGACGAGTACCTGCGCACTGGCCGCGTGAGCCACTTTGTGCAGCTGCTCGCGTGGCACAAGAGCTACCTGCAGCTCTACCAGAAGAGCGTCGTGTCGATCATGATCCACGACGGCGCGCTGCCGCTCGACTGGCGCAGCTACATCGCGCTCATGGCGTCGTCCGAGCTGCGGTGCCACTACCTCGCCGACCTGCAGCAGTACTATTTTGTCGTGAACGGAGGAGAGTATGAGTGGACCATGGGCATTGACTTTATCCCGCCGAAGCTGTTCCTTCTCCACGAGATCAGCTCGCTGTTAGCGCACCGCCCGTGGCTCATCAAACCCGACCACATTGCCGAGCTGCTGTCCTCCGACCAAGAAGACTCGTGGTCGGTTGCGGAACTCGTCCACGCGATCATTGTTATGTGCCAGTATCACTCGATGTCATGCGTCGCGCTCGGCCTAGGGTGCGCCGAAGAAGAGGACCTGTCGATCTGGAGTCACGAAGGAGCGGAAGACGCCGAAGCCCACGCGATCCGGTATCTTCAGCGGTTAGAGTCGGCGGACTCGACTCTGAGTACGGAGAGCGGACCCGACGTGGATATTGCCGGGATGGACCGAGACGAGAGCCAGCTGATCGGGCTGCTAAAGATGAGCGAGCACCGCGTCATTCGAGCAATGAGCGGAGAGGAGGAGCCGGATGCTGAAGAGCACGATTCCGACGTCATTACTGTCGACGAGTACGAGTTTGAGATTGCAGAAAGCGAGCCAGGCCAGGACATCCACGCGGACTGCAATAGTCGACGACGAGACACACTGTGGCGCTTCTGCGGCGGTTCCGTCCTCCGGTACGCAGACTTTGACGTCCACTCGGACGAGTATTCGATCCTCAACACCGAGGACTTCAGCTGGGCCGAGCACGGCTTCTCGCTTGTGCGACGATACTTCCCAGGCAAAACGGTACGTTCACGCACACTACCAAATCTTGTACAGCGCCATGATTCTCATCCAACACGGGTTTTTATTCATTCTTTAGGGTCAAATTCTGGAAGACCAGTTCAACCTCACCGGCAAGCTCACCTACGAGTTCTACGGCGCACAAAAGGAAGAGGAGGTCGACACCGGCCCGTACCGCAATGCGATCTGGTACTACGTCCACCGCATCTTCGGCATCTGCCACGACGACTACGACTACCGTCAAGTGAACGTGTATCTGAACCGCCCGACCAAGATCTTCATCAAGAAGGTGGCGTGCACGCCGTGGAAGGTGACGAAGGACGACTTTGAGCACTTCGACCGCACATTGAGTCCGTCGGAGAAGTGCCACGTGACGCTGTTAGTGGCGGAGGCTCGCAAGCAAGCGGGTTTGATGTACGGACTTCGCGCCGTCATGCAGCACATGAAGTAGAGGCGTTGATAAAGGAACAATACGACACTTGCCATATTTATGGAGCCCGAGTGCTTAGCACTGCTCACATGTTGAAGCGCCTGGCTTTGTGGATGCTTGAAGTGACACGGGTGGGTGGGTTTGTGAGGAACGCATGACCTGTTTGTGGGGTTGGACCGACCCGCTGGCTCGTTTGAACTGGTCTTCAGGCAAGGGAAGCACACAGCTGGCCTGACTGATCAGGATGCCCGCCACACACACCAGACGAGCCGCCTCTACCACTCATTCGCTTTGGAGGAAGTGACTTCGCCTGGAAACCCTCGCAATAGAGGCACTCTTTAAAGTAATGATTCGTGGTGGATGTGGGACTTGAACTGATTTCGTAGTATGAGAAACCTCTGACATCGAGTAAAGCTCGATTCGGCGATTTCTGCCGACTCTTCTTTCTCCCCAGGAGGCAATCAGTTGGTGTGCGTGGGTGGCATGAGACGCTCCATCTCCCTCGTCACTCCAGCCCACTTGAAGGAAAGGGACGAATGAGGTATCGGTATCCAGCCGGAAAGAACACCACGTCGCCCACACAGGATTGTGTTAGTCCATGAAGGCCGTCCCAACGCACCTGGTGGTGTGGGAAGTATCCGACAAAATGCGAATCCTTTGCATGGCTCCTGTATCCATGTCTCCGTCTGAGTTTGGACGAACGAGCGAGATCTCCCCAAACGAAAACTCCCTCTCACACAAGCCACGTGAGGTAATGCTTCGTTTACGCTGGACGAAGATTGGCTCACATAATACCCTACCCCCTTTTCGTGATGATGCTCTGATGCTGTGAACTTGAATTGGGTTTTGTTTGGCTCTCTGTGGTGCATGGCCTGGAGATCGCGCGTTGACTTGCGTTTTGTATGCCTTCGAGAGGGAACTCGACTCTAGTCGACCAGCACCACTTCGACTCCCGATACCTGTTGTTCCGTACGGTAGATCCACAAGCTCTCAAGAGCAAGCGAGGGGGTGCGAAAGCGCTGGAAGTCGGTAAGATACCGTAGATACAGGCTGTATTACAGCTCCTGTGGCGAGGCGTGAGTTTCTTTCCTCCTCGTCGCTGACTGCAATGTGAACTTGGCTCCTCCCCCTCTCCCATCTTCCCCAGCATGGAAGAATCCGCATCACCAACTTCAAGGGGCGGACGGAGACGACCACAGGTTCAATGAAGAGCCGTGGCTTCATGCTGCCGCGGCTGCATGCGTGCTTGCTGGACTTGAGCGCCGCGTGAGACAGCGCAGCCGGCATGGCATGATCCCTCGCGTTCCAGCACCGCTTCTCGCGTGTATGCACCATCAAGCGAACGCTGGACACTGAGGAATGCTCAATGTGGTCCCTTCGCGATGGCATTGGCGCGTCATGGGTGCGGGAGGTGGATCCACCACCAGGTATTTGGCTCGCCCAGTCTGCGGGCGCCAGAAGAAAAAGTTGGGCGGTGCCGCGTGCGTGACCGTGTGGATTGGTCCGCGTAAGGTCGTGCTCGCGCGGTGATTGGTTACATTTTTATTATGTCCCCTACAGTGGCCTCGCGTCCCTCGTTTCACCGGTTTTGTGTGTCCATTTGGTGTTTCCGGATGGCCGCCATTTGTGAACTTGCCCTCTCACGGCGGAGCTTTTGTCGGTTGCGTTCTGGAACCGACCGCGAGCACGGCCACCTCAATCGTTGTCTCCAACAACTCCCACATCTCCCCAATTGCTGGCGCCCAATATCCAACATCAACAACCCGCAAAAGCACGGCCGGATTCTAGAAACGACCATCACTCCGGTTTCCCCTCCGCCGTTGCCGCCCCCATTTTGCCGCAGTTTCCCCCCGCCACCGCCGCTGTTAAATGAGCGTCAACCAAGCGCATGAGGGCCGCGCCGCCGGCTCCGCCAAGGACGCGTTCTTCCGGCGCCTGCTGGTCTCGGACGCCGCCGTCCAGAAGAAGATGCTCGCGCTCGTCCAGCAGGAGCTCCAGCCGCTCGTGGACGACCGCGCGGCGCTGGCCGAGCAGTACTACCCGACGATCGCGCGGCTCGCGCGCGAGGCGCCGTTCAAGAGCATCCGCGAGACCATGGCGCAGCTGCGGCAGGCGATCGAGGACGCGTGGCCGCAGGACTTCAAGGAGAGCGCCAAGTGCGGCCAGCGCGTGTCCTACTTCATCGACAACGGCGCTGTCGAGAGCGTGGCCGACAACGACGACGACGAGATCAACGCGCTCTTCCGCCGGGCGTTTTTGCGCACGGGCCGCGTGAGCCACTTTGTGCAGCTGCTCGCATGGCACAAGAGCTACCTGCAGCTCTACCAGCAGAGCATCGTGTCGATTATGGTGCGCGACGGCGCGCTGCCGCTCCACTGGCGCAGCTACATCGCGCTCATGGCGTCGTCCGAGCTGCGGTGCCACTACCTCGCGGATCTCCAGCAGCACTACTTCCTGGTCAACGGCGGCGACTACGAGTGGACCAAGGGCATCGACTACATCTCGCCCAAGCTGTTTCGACTCCACGAGCTCAGCTCCATGCTCGCGCACCGCCCGTGGCTCATCACGCCGGATCACATCGCCGAGCTGCTGTCATCGGACGAAGAAGACTCGTGGTCCGTGTCCGAGCTTGTCCACGCGATCATCGTGCTCTGCCAGTACCACTCCATGTCCAGTATCGCGCTCGGTCTCGGATGTGCGGAAGAAGAAGACCTGGCCGTGGTCAGCGACTATGACGGTGCCGCCGATGCTGAGCAGCAAGCGATTGATGATATGCGCTTCCCGTACGCTAGCGGTGAAGCCAAGGCGCAGGGAGAGAACGCGAGCAGCAGCGGCAGCTTGTCGGACCAAGATATGGCATCCATCGAACGCGACGAGTCCCAGCTGCTGAAACGATTGAAAATGCAGGACGGTAGCGACACAGCCGAAGATGATGAAGAAGAAGAAGAATTTGATGGCGACAGCTTTGTGATGGAAGGCGTGTTCGAGATTGCCGAAGAAGACACTGGTTACGAACTGGACGCGAATGCCGGCAGTAGCCGCCGTCGTGACACACTTTGGCGTTTTTGCGGTGGAGCAATCATTCGATACGCTGACTTCGACGTGCGCTCGAGTGAATACAACGTGTTGCACACCGAAGACTTCAGCTGGGAGGAACACGGCTTCTCCCTCGTGCGGAGGTACTTCCCAGGCGAAGCGGTGAGTGTGCATGTCATGGTGGCGTTTACCGGCAGCAAACTAATCATTATCATTGTCTTTAGGGTCAAATTCTGGAAGACCAGTTCAACCTCACCAGCAAGCTCACCTACGAGTTCTACGGTGCCCAAAAGGAAGAAGAGGTCGACACCAGCCCGTACCGTAACGCGATCTGGTACTACGTCCACCGCATCTTTGGTATCTGCCACGACGACTACGACTACCGTCAAGTGAACGTGTACCTGAACCGCCCGACCAAGATCTTCATCAAGAAGGTGGCGTGCACGCCGTGGAAGGTGACGAAGGACGACTTTGAGCACTTCGACCACACCTTGAGTCCGTCGGAGAAGTGCCACGTGACGCTGTTAGTGGCGGAGGCTCGCAAGCAAGCGGGTTTGATGTACGGACTTCGCGCGGTGATGCAGCACATGCGGTGAAAACCCCAGTTGTTTCTCGCTCGTCGATACCCAACACAAGCGATTGTCCATCGCTCCCATCCCTCACGTTTCTCAGCTGGTCACAACGGAACTGATCGCTCCAATTCAAAACAGGATACCTCCAGCCATTCGAGAGTTGCACCACCTCTCAGCTTGCCGACGGAAGTCTTCATCCAGCCTCAGCCCAAATCGTCTTCATGTTCAGTGAGTCGGGTTCCCATGATACCGTATCGCAGTCTGAAGTCCACAGTCTCTCACGTCAAAACTAACCAAGTATGAGCGATCACAAACAAAATACAGGTTGCTGAAATTTCTCAACGTGGAACTCAAGTGGCATATTTATTCCATGAGTGGGCCAGCTTCACGTGGTAGTTCAGCACGCCGTCCGCCCTCTTCTTGTGCGGATTCGATTCACACTCTTGGTTTGAATCATCTCGTTCCAGTCCTCCACCTCGTAAGTCTGTGAGCTCGATACGTCCGTCCGTCGCAGGCGACGCTGTCACAATCACCTCTCGCGTCGAGAGGGAAGATGTCGGTGGTAGAGGCGTCAAATCGCAGTGGACTGCAGCCGAAGATCTTGCTTTTGACGTCATTTGCTGAGACATGCGCGAGCGAGGTCGCAGCGCGTGCTTCAGATCTTCGACCGTCACCATTGAATACCGTCGGCGCCCTCCAGCAACGCCAGCTGGATATCTGTCCGCGTCTACAGGAGGTTGTGACCCGCTGTCCCCCGCTGGAGCAGACTTCGGTGGCTCCATGCTACTCACCTCCGATAACACCACGTCTAATACAAGAAAATTCGGATCAGCATACCATGGATGCGGGCCAGCGCTCTTCCGTACGTACGCAGAGAAGGTTCGATGGGTGTGGAGGCGACTGAACGCGCCCGAGCTCGAGAACCGCTGCGTTTCGACAGCGACGAGCTCACTTGAGACAGTGCAAGGTTGCGGATCGCACGCTCGACGTCTCCGAGCTGGACAACCGTTGTGATGCGCCGCCGCATGGCCGACTTGGGCGTGCTCCGCTCGCTCGCCATCTCCTGCGGCGTCATCGACAGTCGCGCCTGTAGCACGGTCATTCGCGCCGTGTCTCGCTTGCTCGACCCTCCTCGGCTGTTGTTACGGTCCAGAAATTGCGACGCGAAGGCCTCTTTTTGTTGACGTCGCTTCTCCACGTCGTCCGGAAATCGCCAGGGGCGCCTCTCGGGTACGCGGCGCGTCGCAAAGTGGTCAAGCACACCCAACAGCTCACCATACACGTTCCAGACCTTGACTTTGCCCGACGCGGATGAAGAGAGAAGGACTAGTGGGTCGCCAGTCGACTGACGTAGTGAGGTAATAGCCGATCGATGGGCTTGCCATCGAGCACGAGCGCGACAACGCTCGCACGGCTGTGTCGATCGAAGGTTTTTCCTCTTGAGCGAGTTCGCGTGGAAGGCTGCGACGGCGTCATATCCTATCGCAGTCTCCTCGTGCTGCAAGAGCGCTGTGTTGTTCTGGCCTTTCGCGGTGGGTCTTTGTGGCTCAGCGTGGCTGGCTGGCCGCTGTTTCCGGATTGTCGTGGTGGCGTGGACGATCAGCCACGTTGTAATTACTCCTGCTTCGTCGCCCGCAACCACGTAGATGCCGCCTTCGGTCTCGTATCGTAACATCTCGTCCGCTCGGCGGTTCTTTGCCAGATTGGAGAGTACATCGTTTGACGACGCTGATTTGGACTGCATCGTCTGAACGTTAGTCGCTGACGTACCGGTCGGTGCACCGTCCGCCGTCAGGAACGTCGAAGTCTCAGGATTTACCGCCTCGTCCGTCGTGGCAGACTGCGGGATGTCCACAGACACCGTTAAGACATAAAGTATCGGCCCGTTAGTCGGAGGTACTGGCACCGTGAACGCCTCTTGCGGCTCGACTTGCTGGGGTTCCTCGTCAGACGGCTCCTCCACAATTTGTTCAAGCTCTGGAATCAGCTCGTACGCGCACGTATAAGCGATCCCTTCAACAGGTATCGCGGTCCACAAAAGCACAGTCCCGCCGGTGGTACCACCGACGATGTCCGGCGTGTGCCCAAGGAAGCTTAAGCACGTAATCTCCTCTTGGTTCGGCGCAATGCACGTGCCCTGGGCGTGGCTCATGTCAAAGTTCCACAGCTGGATGAAGTTCTCACCGTTCAGCGTGCCCGACACGAGCACCGCGAGCAAATCCAGCTCCTGGTTGCCCACAGCTCGTGTGATCTCAAACCTGGCGGGTGGTCGTGGCGGTGGCGGCGAGTCCATGGGATCGCGATAGTCTTCTAGGGTCTCCGAAATGGTAGGAGGTGGGGAATCCGGCAGGAAGCGGAGCGCTCGCAGCACGACCGACTGTGGCTTGGTAGACCCGAAGGGTACGTAGTACCCGGTGGGATTGTTCTCGTCCGACACGTGAAGGACGGAGTCGAGCGATATGGAGATCACGCGTTTGGAGCGCAGCACGTACGACAACCAGAGCACGGCGCTCGTGTGCGGGTCCAGCGCCTTCATCACATTACCGTTCAGGATGTTGACGATCCGCACGCTGCCACGGTCGTCGCCCAGCAGCAGCTTCCGCTCACGGTCGTCAACACACACGGACGTGATAGCGCGGCAGACCCGGGAGTCGTCATTGGCGGCGTCGTTGAACCCAGACGGGGGCGTCGACCGAACGATCGACGCGTATGTGAAGGTTTTCCAGAGTCTACCGGTGTCCGCGATCCAGAGCAGCAGGGTCGTGGCCGTCACGGCGACAACAAGGTTTAGTTCCCGACAATAGTACGCGAAGAACACTTCCTCGCGCTCGCGACTTGCGCACAAGTCGAAGAACTCGATGTGCGATCCTGCCGTGATCAACACAGCATCCGATAGGGCGCTCTCGGGCACCAGTACGCACTCGTTGATGCGATAGCCAGCGTCGAATACCTGCAAGCACTGCCACTTCTCGAGCGCGGGAGATCGACCGGCACTGGAATAGACGTGGAAGACGCCGTGGATATCGGCGCTGAGTAGCTGGTGCTTCGCTTCGACAAACCGCAGGAGCTGAAGCGGTGCGTCGTGGTCTCGCAGCGTGGCCTCGACGCTCAGTTTCCCGCTCGAATGGATGCGCCAGATCAGGATGTGGAGCGAGGACTCGTCGCTGGCATAGGCGTGCGCGCCCGCCGACGCGAGCACTTCACAGTCGCTCGAGTACGCGAGTACGCGTACGCCGTGTCCGTGGGCATCCAGCGTTTGTACGTCACGGCCTGACTCCGTCTCGACGACTGTGATCTGGCCGTCTTCTCTTCCCACGACGAGAAACACGCGGTTGCTGGGCGTCGCGAACCCGACTAATGAAATCACACCTTTGATGCGGTCGCGGTGGTCAAAGCCAGTTTGTGTCGTCAACGTCGAGAGGTCCCAGAGCAGCAATTGGTGGATCTTGGTCGTCTTCTGGCCGGAGGAGGGTGTAGCAGAGAGTGGTGGGAACACCGCCGAGGCCGTCGCGAGCAGTTGCAGGGTTGGTAGCCAGGTGAGCAGCTCCTGCGGTGACACGAGCTCGATGCGGCGCAGCATCATGGGCGAGCGCGAGTGGCTCGAGGGCTCGGGCATCTGCCACACGCTCAAGTACGCCAGCGCGCCGCGCATGGACGAGATTGCGAGCCATTTCTTGACGGGCACGTAGCACATGTCGAGCACGACGTGCTCCTGGAAGGCTGTGTGGAGTCGAATGGTGGCGTAGTGGCGAGGCGCCTCGCTTTGATCGAAATGGAGCGCGTAGATGGAGACGATATCGGCGCCGCGTTCAAAATACGCAACCGCGGGCATGTCTGGGAGGTACAAAAGCTGCTGTACATGGGTCTTAATGCAGTTCATGGGCGTCTTCGCGTCGCGGAAGGACAGCGGCCAGCGCTGGTACAGCTTTTCATCGTGTCCGTCGGTGTCCAGGCCAAAGTCCGCCTTGGCCTGGCCAGCGTCCAGCATGTAGCCGGCGAACTCGTCCCAGTCGAGCGCCCTGTCGCCGTTGGCGTCGATCGTGTGGAAGAGGTCGACGGCGCCCACGACGAAGTCGAGCTCGTTGGCGATGCGGTCGCGCAGGTTCATCTTCATGAGCGGCACGAATTGCTCGAGCGTCAGCGGCGCGGAGAACTGCGCGCGCAGGCGGCGCACGTCCTCCGTCGTCATCTTCATCATCACGTCCATCGCGGCGACCCGAAGCGGAAGACCGTGAGAAAGGCAGAAAATGACATGGCTCCAATGCGCCAGTGTTGTGTCGTTTCAAGATCATGGTGTGGAGCACACCAATGTAACGGTGAGTAAATAACCAACGTTGGTTTGATTGCATGATTTCTCGCAGGCTGTCAAGAGCGCCAAATAGAAGGTCAATTACCAGGTCTCCAGCGGGAAGATGTCGCGGCGGCGGCGGCCGGCGCTGCGGCAGGTCGCGGAGCCGGAGATCCATGCGGCGCTGAGTGACGTGGAAGACGAGTCGCCTGTGGCGCAGCCCAACTTCAATCTGCTCGGCATGATGGCGGCGGCGGAGCCGGCGGCAATGCGCGCGGTGGCTTCCCCGCCGCCACTCGCGTCCACCCAGCCAGTGATCTACGAAGACGGCGACGGCGACCACGACATGGACCAGGGGTCTACGCAGGTAGTCCCCTCTCCTACGACGAATGG
This sequence comes from Pythium folliculosum, assembly GCA_023336295.1. Taxonomy (NCBI): domain Eukaryota; phylum Oomycota; class Peronosporomycetes; order Pythiales; family Pythiaceae; genus Pythium; species Pythium folliculosum. The sequence goes on along the minus strand of JAADWV010000050.1, from coordinate 36,155 downwards.
GAGTGTACAGCAACCACCGAAGAAAGCGCGCGTGGCAGTTGACCGAGCTGCGCCACGATCGGCGTCCTTGGCGTCCACGTCTTCGGTGATCCCTCCGGTACGTGCACCGACGAACCCGGCGTCGCAAGGCGTGTTCCAGCTCTATCAGAAGGGACTGTGCGATGACCACACGCTGCGACTGCACTTTATACGACGGAGGGTGAGTTTGGTTATTTACGCGCCACATGACTGATGCGGATGACTAATAACTTCTTGGCCTCATGAACGTAGCCACCGCCGCCCCCAGCACGGCGCATTGAAGACGAGTTCGTGCTCCCGCGGCCCGAGATCTTAGCATTTGACGTGCTACCGTCTACAATGCCTAGCATTACCGACATTCTCGCTGGTGACGGCGATATGGACGGAAATCCTGTATCGATCCCCCAGCCACCGTTCTTGTTCGAAGAAGCTTTGCAGACGGCCACGACCCACTGGCGACAACCCAGCAAAGCGCCAGCAGACACGGTATCTCTGTGGCGTGGGCTCCAAGAGTGCGACTGGATGCAAGTGTACCAACGCAGCGGGTCTATCGCGCCGTCGCCAAAGGACCTCGTGTGGCTGCTGCAGTCGCTGCACTCGGACGCATTCGCGTGGTTCGTGTGGCGCGAGCTGCTGGTTTCGACCGTCCAGACGCTCCATCGCGACCAGGCGTCGCCCAGCGAGACCTCCCAGTTCTTGGCAGCATTAGTGAGCCACCAAGTGTTCCGCCGCCTCCCCGCGAAGGAGTTCCGCGCGCAGCTCCGCGCCAAGAACCTGCGCTTGCTTGTCCCCCACGACGCCGTGGACTATGAACTGGACTTGATTGCTCAATTCCATAAATTTCGCAATTCAGACGGCTAGAATGAGTAATTTAGAGCCACAAACTTGGAGTTTGACCATCACTCTTGCCTCTGTGCGTTGAAGTTTGCCGCCCACTCGCCCCATGGCCAAAGGGAAACCTTCTTCGTTCATTTGCCGTTTTCGACCGAGAGCGAGAGGAAGAAGCGACGACAACAACATGGCGACAGCAGACGGCGCGCAGCGCAAGCCGGCGCCGTTCGCGAAGGCGGCGGGCGGCGCGGCGCGCGTGCGATCCGTTGGCGGTGGCTGTGGCGCTGGCGCCGTGGCGGCTGCACCGCCCAAGGCAACGGCAACGGCAACGACAACGGCAACCAAGCCCGCGGGATTTACGTTTAACATGAAGAAGCCGCCGACGGCGACGCGAGCGGCGCCGCTGGGGAGCGTGGGTGCCAAGGCTGGTGGTCGGAGCACGTCAGGCGTCGCCAGTGGCGCGGTCCGCGTGCCGGTGTTCGGGAAGAAGCCCTCGGGAGCGACCTCGACGGCCCCTGGTACGTTTTGTTTGGCTGCGCATGATGATAAATTTGTATGCGGATGCTGATGATTCGGTATGTGCGCCTCGTGTTTGTCGTTATTGTAGCGACGGCGTCGACGAAGGCGCCGTTCGCGATGCCGATCGGCGCAAAGACTGCGCAGGGAAAAGGTTTGTGGTCCGCACTTGATCACTCTATTTGCGAATAGACGATTGCAGTGGGGAAGTACTCACACTGTAAGAAGATCGAGCTGTACCAACGCCGAAGCAACAGCCACGTGTGGGTGGCGCCTTCCGTGGATTCTTAGCCAAGAACGCTGTTGAAATGAAGACTGACATGAAGCTGAGCTGCGCACAAGAGAAGACGACGAAGGCGTCGGGCTTGACGATGAATACTTCTGCGAAAGGGTTGACGGGTTCAGTTCCAACGAGCTTTTCTCGAGTGAAAGTCACACCACAACAAGGCGGTGCTCGTAATCGTGATTCAGCTCTCCCCGCAACTGCCATGTTGAAAGATAGCAAAGCGCCTCGATTCCAGCTCAAGTCCACTCAGCAACCGAACAAGATGACGAAACTCACACCAACACTTCCACTCAATGTCAACACCAAGAAGTTCACGATGACGCGTACACTCTCGACGACAAAATCCCCCACAGAGACGCAGGTGCAAGTACAGAACCATACCTCTAATGCTGCAAGCACTCCGAAAAAGAGACTTCAGGCCCTAGCGAGTCAAGCAGCAGGATCTCTCGCAAAGAAACCGCGGGTGGAGATCAAACCTTCAATTTCCGTGACGAAGAGTGTGCAAGAACTAAACGTTGTGAGTCCTGAACCTCGAGCTCGCCATTACCCACAACCAGCTCTCGAGGACCAAGCCGGGGCAAACCCGAATGAAGATGAACAAACTGACACTGGAACTGAAAGATCAGTGAGGTAAGTTGCCTTGTACCTTCACGTCCCACCTCCTTCAGCTTCTCATAGTTGTTTTATGCCACAGCGAGTCCGCTGTTGACGATCCGGCCCGTCGTATTGAGCCATGGCGCACATTTGAAAACGACGCCAAGCACATTGCGTTTGAGAGCAACTGTCTAACGTCCTCGACTCAAGCTGTCTTCGTCACGGCTGAAGAAAATGAGCTAGCTTCATTCACGTTCGACGCTCGAGTGAGTTCCCAAATCCATTCCTGCCAATCCGTGACGCTGAAATAGTCACTTTGTCGATGCAGGAGTTCGATGGTGAGAGTGAGGATTTCTTGCAGCGAGTGCGCGGTCTGCAACTCTTCGTGGACGACGTGAACCGAAAGCAGCATCTTATCTCGAATCAGCTGATTGACGCAAATGGTACGCAGCCAGCACGTTGCAAATCACATTCATGTTTTGTACTCACTCTTGTGTATTGGTTCAGCACTCGTTTGTGAGTGTTTGCTCGACGTTATCACAGATGCGACTGCACTTGGAGGAGGAGTGAAGTTGCTCGAGGTTGATGAGCTCTCATCCACAGCCCAGCACCAGTTTGATGACCAGGACTCGCGCATTGACGAGGTTGCTTTCCCGTGGTGACATATCGATCGAATACATACCTAGTGCGAGATCAATTACATTCCTTACATGTTTCCGTTGCATGTTGCTCTTCTCCCCTATCAAATCATCGTCTTGTTGTTGTTCACCCGGCTGCTATCGCCGTGGCGTCAAGATATCTTTCAGTAACTCTCAGCCACGCACGACCAACCTACACCGCGGATGTACACCACTGGCACAGCATCAATTCAACTACGTTAGTGTCTCGGTCTCATTTGTTCATCCATCCAACCCATCACTCGCGTCCTCACCTTTTTGAACTCTTCGAAGCTCAGCTTGCCGTCGTTGTTGAGATCCGCCTCCTTGAAGCATTGCGTCGCCGTGACGCGCGCGAGTTCCTCCGGCGCGACGTTGCTCATCTTTGTCGAGGCCGCGTCCGAGGTCTCGTACATCACCTTGAAGATCGAGGTCATGTAGCTCACCATCTCCTCCAGGCTGATAAAGCCGTCGCCGTTGATGTCGTATAGCTGGAACGCCGCGCGTACTTTGTCGTCCATGCTAGAGCCCGACATGACCGACAGTCCACTCGCGAGTTCGCCAAAGTCGACCGTGTTGGACTTGTCCGCATCGAACACGCGGAAGAGGCGACGAACCATCTGCTCGGCTTCCTGCTTCTCCTCAGCGGTCTCGTGGCCGCCCGCGAGCTTGATGATCTGGTCAAAACACTTCTTGAAGCTGGAAAAGTTGAGCTCGCCTGAGGGCGCGGCCTCGGCGAAAATCTCGAAAATGTCGTTCACTTCGTACGAGTCGAGCTTGAGCAGTCTGCGCGCACGCTCCATGCTTGAGCTGTTCATACTGAAGCCTGAGGTCGCAGATGGAGACAATGGAATGGGCGAGCCATCCGCACTGGAGACCGTAAAGAGCCGTGTTGTTGGGTACGACTCGCTGCGCGGCGCCGAGGGCGGTGGAGATTTGGTGCCGTCACCGTCCCCATTCGTGTGGGCGCCGCTACCATTGCTCTGACGTTGCTGCTGCTGCTGCAGTTCTTGAGCTGTGGCAAGCGAGGCGACCCCTGCAGAGGGCGCCTCAGTCAAGTCTTGTGCGTTGGAGTACCAGCGCACAAACTCGTCAAAGCTGAGTCGTCCGTCGTGGTTCAGGTCGGCCTCGACAAAGCACTGCTCAGCTGTGATCAGCGCCAGCTCCTCCGGCGCCACACCCAGCTTCTCCTGCGTGCCAGGTTTCGTCTCGTACAGCACCTTGAACACGCTCGTGAGGTAGCGCACCATCTCTTCAAGCGAAATAAAGCCATCCTGGTTCAGATCGTAGAGCGCAAACGCCGACCGCACCTTGTCTTCGCGCGAGCCACCACAGAGCACCGAGAGTCCGCTGCTGAGCTCGCAGAAGTCGACGATACCGTTGCCATCCGTGTCAAAAATCGTAAACAAACGATCCAGGATGAGCCTCACGCGAGCCAAATGCGGTTCGTCGATCTTGAACTTTGCGTCGATGAGCTGCTCAAAGCAGTCCTCAAAGGCCTCGCGCGAGATCGTACCGTCCTCGGCGCAACGGTTTGCGAACACTTCGAAGACTTCGGTTGGTGCGTACTTGTCCAAATGAGTCATCTCCTTCACGACCTGCAGACTTACCCAATCAGGAACGTGCGAAGCATTCTGCGCCGCCTCCGGGTAACTGCTGCCCGGTTGCAAGTACCAATTCCGGAATTCCTCAAACGACAAGCGTCCATCTCCATCCGCGTCGGCCTCGGCGAAAGCCTGCTCGGCGGTGATCTCGCCCAGTTCCTCTGGACTGACGTTGCCCATGTTGGCTTGGGTCTCTGGGTTCACCTCAAACAGCACTTTGAAGACTGACGTCAAGTACAGTCGCATCTCGCCCAACGAGATGAAGCCGTCATGGTTCACGTCGTACAAGTTGAAGGCCGCTCGTGCCTTGTCCGTCTCCGATCCACCGCACAGAACCGACAGGCCGCTTGCTAGTTCGCTGAAGTCCACGACGCCGTTGTGGTCGGTGTCGAAAAGACCGAAGATGCGGTCAACAAGAACGCGCATTCGATCCCGAGACGCCTGATCATCATTGGTTGTTGTGGTAGACGCCCGCTGGAGCTCCGTGAGCGCACGTCTGAATGCGTCTTTGTTGAGTGTCCCGTCACTGGCGGACGCGAAGCTCGCGAAAGTTTCGAATACTTCACCTGGCGAGTATGCACCAAGGTTTGTCAATCGTCTCACTTCTTGAAGCGAGAGCCACTCAGGGATGTTATTCTCGATCAGACGCTCGATGTTCGCGGTGCTCGAATTGATGTACCACTGGCGGAACTCGCTAAAAGTCAGCTTGCCATCCTTGTCGACGTCAGCTTCTTCAAACGCTTGTGCTGCCGTGCGTGCGCCCAGCTCTTCTGGGGTCTCGTTGGAGAGAGCTTCTTGAGGTGACGCCTCCTGAAGAACCTTGAAAACGGCCGTCAAATATCGTGTCATTTCTTCCATCGAGATGAAGCCGTCGCCGTTGTAGTCGTACAGTGAAAACGCAGCCTTCACCTTATCGTCGGAAGAACCTCCGCAAAACACGGAAAGGCCACTCGAAATCTCGCTAAAGTCGACTTTACCGTTCTTATCAATGTCGAACAACTCGAACAAGCGGTTCAGGATGGCCGTGATGCGGTCAAATTCAATGCCACTGATGGCTGGTCTTTGGCCACGCGTCAGAATGTTACGGAAACACTCGTCGAAAGCTTCCTTCGAGACATATCCCTCATCATCAGCGCAGTCCGCGAGCGCTTCGAAGACCTCGATCGGCGAGAAAGATTGCAAGTTATCCGTAAGACGACGAGCCTCAGCCAGACTAAATAGCTGCTCGCCGTCCTTGGCGACCTCACCGATACCCCCGGGTTTTTTGTACCATTGCTGAAACTCTTCGAATGTCAAGCGACCGTCATGGTCTTGGTCAGCCTCAGCGAATGCCTGTTGGGCGGTGATTTGGCCAAGCTCCTCGGGCGAAATATTCTGAAGATGAGCCGTGTTTTCAGCAGGAGACACTTGAAACAGAACTTTGAAAACTGACGTCAGATACCGCGTCATTTCATCGAGCGAGATGAAGCCGTCTCCGTTGAAATCAAACAGTGAGAATGCGGCGCGTACTTTCTGTTGCTGAGTGCCACCGCAGAGCACCGATAGACCACTCGCGAGCTCACCGAAGTCAACGAACCCGCTGCCATCCGCGTCAAACAAGTCGAACAGCCCATTCACGACGTCTTCGATCTTCTTGGTATCACGCTGCGCACCAGCGATGGAAGCCGAGGTGATACCATCACCATTCATGATCTTGTGGAAGCTCGCGTGGAAAGCCGCCCGAGACAATAGGCCGTCCTGGTTGGCCTCGGCGGCAAACACTTCGAACACTTCTTCGGGCTCGTACTGCGCAAGGTTTGTGATCGACTTGACTTCGTTGAGAGGCATCCACTTCAGCGACGAATCGACGATCGCGTTCTTCGCCACAACACTACTGATACCGGCTTGCGAGGGGCTGTTGTACCACGTCAGGAACTCATCGTAACTGAGCTTGCCGTCCTCGTTGCGGTCTGCCTCTAGGAATGCCTGCTCTGCTGTGATGAGGCCCAACTCTTCTGCCGACACTCCCGTCTCTCGTTGCATTTGCGGCTGCACTTCATATAGTACCTTGAAGATCGACGTAAGATATCGGTTCATTTCGTCCAACGAGATGTATCCGTCGCCGTTGAAGTCATACAGTCGGAAAGCGGCTTTGACCTTCGCGTCACGCGCACCCTTGCAGAGTACTGAAAGCCCGCTCGCTAACTCGCTGAAGTCGATGCGCCCGTTGCGGTCTCGATCAAATACGTCGAACAAGCGATCGGCGACAACCTTGGCGCGCAGTTTCTCGATCTCTGTTCGTGGGTGTGATGCCAATTCGATGATTTCAAGAATGCACTCATCAAAAGCAGCACGGTACAGGAGACCTTCATCGTCTGCGCGTTCAGCAAATCGCTCGAACACCTCAACGACATCAAGGTTGCCGAGGTTTGTCAACTTGCGCACTTCTTCCAAGTCAAGTGGCGCGACTATCGCATTGAACGATTCTTGCTGGGGCTGTCCATACCACGATTTGAACTCCTCCAAGTTGAGCTTGCCATCCTTATCGCTGTCCGCCTCTGCAAAAATCTCGGCTGCCGTGATCACGGCCAGGTCGTCTGCTGACACCCCAAGGTTAGTCAGGCGAGTTGGGTCGAGTGCGTACAGCAGCTTGAACACGGACGAAAGATAGTGCACCATCTCGTCTTCACTGATGAGACCATCTCCATTCTCGTCGTACAAGTCAAATGCTGCCTGGACCTTATCGTCACGAGAACCACCGCAGAGAATCGAGAGCCCGCTAGCCAGATTGTTGTAGTCAACGAGCCCGTTTTGATCAGTGTCGAACGCGGTGAATAGCCGGTCGATGACTTCGTGGACACGTTTGCTCTCCTCAGCACCAAGCTCCGAGCTTGCGTCAGCACACACATACTGGTAGAAGCACCGATCGAACGCTTCACGGGTGATTTGACCTTCCTCGTTCGCAGCTGTAGAGAATATTTGGGCGACCTTCTCCAAAGGCATGGCGTGCAGGCCAGTTAGCTTCTTTGCAACATCGATGTGGATGATGGCATCATCTACGATTCCGTTCGCTGCACCCTTGTGCTGCGAAGACGGAGCTGAAGTTGGTAAGGATCCGGTGGCTTTGAACACTCTTCCGTGCACTTGCTGTTGATCAATCCACATCTTGAACTCCTCATAGCTCAGCTGGTTGTCGTGGTTCTTGTCAAAAGACTGGAAACATTCCTGTGTTGTCGCTGTTGCCAGTTCCGAGGGCGAGAGGCCGCCTGTGGAAGCGAGCAACTGTGGAGATGCCTTGTAGAGTACCTTGAACACCGATGTCAGATACGCGTGCATTTCTTCAGGTGAAACGTAGCCATCGTGGTTCACGTCATACAGCGTGAATAATGAACGCGTTTTGTCGGACAGATTCCCTCCACACAAAATCGATAAGCCAGCACCAAGCTCCTGGACATCGATCACACCATTTCCGTCCGTATCGAACAGCTCGAACAGGTCCCCCAACAGCTTCTGCGTCCGCGCTTCATCTTCAGGAGCCTTGTTGTCTTGCGAAGCCACGAGCTTGGTGAAGCAACGGAAAAATGCGGGCTTCGACACATTCCCCTGAGCATCAGCAGATGCTTCAAAGAATTCAAGAATGTCGTTCACGTCATAAGACCCGAGATTTGTCAGCTTCTGCATCTCTTTGAGCGTTTGCTTGGATGACGGTGGCAACACCGAGCGATGATTCGATGATGTCGTCGCCGTTGTATACCATCGCGTAAATTCCTCCAGACTCAGACGGTCATCGTGATCACCATCACACGCTATGAATGCGTCACGCGTTGTCACGCGAGCGAGTTCTTCAGCCGAGATCGTTTGATCAGTCGACGAGGCCGTGAATAGCATGCGGAAGACAGACGTCAGGTATGTCTCCATGTCTTCGGCTATGATGAAGCCGTCTTGGTTGATATCGAACAGTGTGAAAGCTGCTCGCACCTTGTCTTGCTGAGAACCATCACAGCACACCGATAAACCGCTTGCGAGTTCGCAGAAGTCGACATATCCGTCGGCATCTGTGTCGAAAGCTTTGAACACTGCGTCAACGAAACGACGTACTTCTTCTTGATGTTCCGGGCCAGTGTGGTCACTGCTGACAACTTCGTCAAATACCTCGTGGACAGCTTCGCGCGATAACACGCCATCATCATTCACTTTCGATGCCAGCAGCTCAAACACATCGCCTGGCTTGTGGTCACGGAGCCCCGTAAGCGCTGCAATCTGGTCAATCGATGTCAGCGCATTGTGACTGATGGACGAGAAGCGACCAGCTTGGTGTTGCTGCGGCTGAGGCGTGAAGCGCTGAGTCGGTTGCGGTTGTGGTGTCTGGAGCATGGCACCACCTGCATGTGTATACCAAGTGCGGAACTCCTCCAACGACAGATTACCATCGTGGTTCACGTCGGCCTCTGCGAACGCCTGAGCTGTTGTGTATCGTGCAAGCTGCGCTACGTCAATGCCGATGGCGTGCTTGGTCTCCGGGTGGCTCTCGTACACGACGTGGAAAACGGCCATCAGATACTTTTCCATCTCATCCCGTGTGATGAAACCATCGCCGTCGGCGTCGAAGAGTGAGAACGCCGCCACCACTTTATCGTCACGGCTCCCACCACACAGAATAGAAAGCCCGCTGCTAAGCTCGACGTAGTCCACGGTATCGTTGCCATCACGATCAAACACGTTGAAGAGCCGATCCAAGAAGCGAGCAAGTTCGCGCGTGGGCTTCTTCTTTTGCTTCTGCAATATCGTGAAGAAGCACTTCTTGAACGCAGTACGACTCAACTTCATCGCTGCGGCGGAACTGCCATTCGCGGTCTTGCTCTCGTTTCCCATCAACGCCGCAGAGCTAAACAACGAGAACAAATCGTCCGCCGACACGTTTTCGAGACCTGTGAGCTCGCGCAACCGCGCCAGCGAAAGATCATCGCTTCTCCCGCTCTTGTTTGTCGGGTGAGACTTTGCAACCGGGGACGATACAGGTGAGAATTCTCCATTCGCGACATGGGGTGGTGCGGGCTTCGAGTACCAGTCTTGGAATGCCTGAAACGACAGTCGGCCGGCAGGACCAACGTTAGCCTCCTGGAAGCACTGCTGCGCAGTCACTGCTCCCAACTCCATTGGATCCACGCTGGTTTAATACAAACAATCGAAGATGGAGGAAGGAAGGAGGTCAGCACGCAAAATCGCACCCAGACTTCCGCCAAGTTATGGTAGGACACTCACTTTTTCTGCTGGAACAGCTCTGGCGAGGTCTCGGCAATGACAATGAACACTGCCGTGAGGTACTTGGTCATCTCCTGAAGAGTAATCAGTCCGTCGTGATCGCCGTCGTACAGATCAAAGATGCCACGGATCTTGTCGTCGCGTTCGCCGCTCGCAAACACGGAAACACCGCCGAGGAACTCGGCCACGTCGACCACGCCTTCGTTGTCAGCGTCAAAGATCGCAAAGAGCCGCTCGAACATCTTGCGCGCCTGCGGGTCGTACCGACCAGTCTATCAGCACCAAACAATCATGGTCAGCGCCACTACACACCCCACACCACTCGGTTTCACCAATAGCTCACGTACCTGCGACAAGATCTTCTCCAAACAGGCATCAAACACCGCGCGATCCATTTCGCCGCGCGGGCACGCCTGCGTGAACACGTGCACGAGCTGCGGCAGCTCAAAGTCCGTGAGGTCGAGCTCGCGCAGCAGCTCGTCTTCGTCGTCCTCGTCGTCGCCCTCGTCGTCGCCGTGCTCCACGATCAAGTCACTCTGGCGGCGGCGCGCCTCGCCGTTCGCTTCGTCCTCGGTCTCGTCCGCCGTGGGGCGTCCGCCGCGCGGCAGCAAGTCGTACGCGTCCACAAACTCGGGGCGGCCGATGGTCTCGCGCTGCTGGTGGTGGCGCCGCGCGTGGTGGTGGCGGCCGCTGCGCCGCTTGCCGCCGTGGCGACGCGATGGGCTCGCAATCACGGTCGTGGCAGCAGCAGCCGCCGACGCGTCATCGTCTTGGAAGTCGTCCGCGCCGTGCGCAAACACGACCTCAAACTCGCCGTCCTGGAAGCGCTGCGGCGCGCGCGGCAGCAGCGACAGCGGGAACAGCACGCGCGTGGCGGCGTGGCGCAGCGCCACAGGCTCGCCGCGGTGCTCGCCCAGCGCCGCGCGCAGGCACAGCGCGATGTCCGCGGCCGCCAGCGCCGTCGAGAGCACGAGCTGCTGGCCGCCTACGAGCGCCACGTCGAAGCGCGTGGCCGTCGCCATTGCCGGGAAACCGCCGTTGGCGTTGGCGTTGCCGTGGGCGCTGGCGCCGCGCTTCGTGGGCGCGCGCGGAGAGCTCATCCGGTCGGTCGTCGACGAAAAGACAGACAGACAGACGTCGGCTGACGCGGCGGGAGAAGTTCCACTCGGTCGTCGGCGGCCGTCTCCTTCCTTCCGGCGTTCCCGTTGCGGTCGATTCGGGCGCCTGTGTTTCCCTCCCTCTCGCTCTTTCAAGCCTGCGAGGGGAAAATCCCGAGTTTTGGATGCGGAAAATGTTTCGCATCAGGTGTACAGGCATACCCCGACTAAGTACGTAAATGAGGTTCCAGAACCGACGCACTTCAAGGAGAGAGGTGCAGACTATCGTACTTAAGAGGACTACAAAAAGCGCTTTTTCACTTTCAACCATGTCTTTGTGGCGGTATCCGGCGACAACGTGGGAGAAGGCACCGTAGTGGAAATGGCGATGGCGTCGTCGTCGACTGCTGCGCCGCGCGTGGTGCTGGTGACGGGCGGCACGTCGGGCGTCGGACTCGAGTGCTGCCGCGCGCTTGTGGCGGACGCGGCGCTGCCCACGCGCGTGCTGCTCGTGGGGAGAAGCGCCGAGCGCGTGCAGCGCGCCGTGGACCAGGTGAACGCCGTGGCCGTCGCCGGCTCGTCGGTGGAGGGGCGGCTCATGGACCTCGCGAGCCTCGAGTCGGTGCGCGCGATCGTGAACTGCGTGATCGAGCAGCGCACCAAGCTGTTCGCGGTGGTGTGCAACGCCGGCGTCGAGTCGCCCGCAGTCGCGACCTCCCCGGAGGGCTTCGAGACGACGTTCGCGACCAACCACCTGGGCCACTTTTTGCTCGTGGTGTCGCTGTACCACAGCGGCATGTTCCTCCCGAGTGGGGACAAGCCGCGCGTCGTGATCGTGTCTTCGTCGCTGCACAACCCGGACCGCCAGGGCCCGCGAACGCCCGATGTGAGCGACTGGCAGCGCGTCGCGTACGGCGGCCCGGGCTGGAACAGCATGAAGGCGTACTCGACCACCAAGCTGTGTAACCTCTTCTTCGGGTACGAGCTCCAACGTCGCCACGGGAATGACCTGCTCGTGTACATGTACTCGCCGGGCTTTGTGCCGGACACGGGGCTCTTCCGCAACCACTCATCGGTCGGCTGGTGGATGGTCAAGTCCATGATCAAGCTCGTAGCGTACTGGCGCCCAAGCCTCCAAGAGTCGCTCAGCACACCGGAGCGATCAGGCGCATTCCTGGCGCGGCTCGCGAACGACACAGAGCTGCCGTGGGACAACGGATCGTTCTTCTGGATTGACCACCTCTACCACTCAAGCGAGCAGAGCAAAGACTCCGAGCTCGGGCGACAACTGTGGGAGCTCTCGCAGCAGTGGGTGGGCGAGTAGTGCGTGGCGAAATTCCTCATCCTGTGAGTGCGTACCGACACGAAGAATCAGTTGAGGACATGGTTCGAGTGCCGTGAATGTAATTATGGCTGCCATATTCTGGTGTTATCGCTCTGTGGCATCTACGCTGCAAGACTGCTGCCTGTGTCTTCTTTGTCGTTGCTTCCACTTCCAGAGCTCTTCTCCGAGTCCTCAATCGGCAATCGCCTGCCGTACCAGATCTTGAGTGCGAGTAACCAGACCACGCAGAGCAGCTCGAGCAAACCTGGAATGTAAATCGGCCAAAGCGCCTCGCCGACCCCGTAGATGGTGATGCACGAGACCCCGGTGATGTACATGCACAGGTAGGAGTAGCTGATGTCTCTAGCGCTCCTGTTGCGGAAGACCTTGAGGAGCAAGGGTATCAGCGCTGCAGAGGTGATGGACGAGCCGATCAGCCCAAGGAGATCGTAGGCGTTGGTCATGGTCGGCAAGGAGTCTCTCGCTAGTGGCTTGCTTGGGGAGGGGGAGTTGGAAAGTATCGGAATATAGTTCAATGCCACAGGTTGAAAGAACAGAGGGAGGCGCTCGACCGTAGCACGAGTTTGCCACGCTCGATGTCTCAGGAATGATTCGTCTTTGATGAGTGCAATGATTCGTCGTTGATGAGTGCACAAATCGAGTTTTCCACCCGCATTGATTGGGTGCGAATGCCTTATTGCCGACGCCATTGTTTGTCCACTGGTTTAGGATGAGATGCACTCGATCCTGCAACTTCTCCTTGGTGGATTTGACCAGCGTTTGTGGCGTGGGTGTTCATGCCCAGGAAGATGAAAAACATGGATTTTAACATCGATCGACAGACCAGAACATTAGTGTATTTCTCGACGTAGATGTCGTCTAGATAGCATATCAGCTCGGTTACTTGGGGGTCCGCGCCTCTACGAAGCTATGGGTGGCGTCCGACTTGGACATGGTGCTCACCACGCCCTTCTCCGGGTCGTCGCTGGTCGTCCGCTTGTCGTACCGGACCTTGAGCGTGAGCAATGCGATCGCGCCGAGTAGCTCCAGCGTACTGGGGATGTAGATGGGCCAGAGCGACTCGCCGATTCCGTAGACCGCGAGGCACGAGAGGCCAGTGATGTACATGCACACAAACGGGTAGCTGATGTCGTTGGCGCTCTTGGTCTTATACACCTTGGAGAGCTGGGGTACGAGCGCGGCGGAGATGATGAACGAGCCGATGAGGCCGACGATGTCGTAGGCGTTGGTCATGGTGGCGTAGTTACAAGGGAGCGCACTTGTGCGCTGTGGCGAGGAGATTGGAGAATGAGGAGGGCTGTTTGCTGGGTCAGAGGCCCGCGTGATTGGAAGGAGCCGTTGGCATCGGGATGATTCGTCCGTGATGAGTGCCCAAACCAGAGACCCTCTGTTGTATGATATGGGTACAGATAGTCTTTGAAGAGGCATCATTGGTTAACCAGGTTTGTATCGGTGGACCCTGTGTTTGTGTCGAGATATGCATACACAGGCTATCGATCTACAGAGAAGGGGAGAGGAAGCCCTTCATTCATGTGAGGCAGGAACGCATGCAACATGATGCAGGCGCAGCATCGTTGGATGAGTTATCTGGTTACGGGTTACGCTCAGCCGAGATGTCTCAGTTGCTCAAAGAGAGTCAAAGAGAGGGTGTAAAACCTTCCATTTTCTGGCTCTGCAGGTTGCTATTTCAGGGTGATGTTTGCGTCAAGCTGGACCTCTTTGGGTCATCGGCAGATATTCGAACGAACGGACCAGCGGCCATTTCTCCGAACGGACACGTCGTTCTTGCGCGCACTTCCGAATCTCCCTCTCGCATCTCACCATGACCACCGTGTACGACGTCATCGGCCTCATCGGCTCCTTCATCATCTCGGCGGGGCTCGTGCCGCAGGTGTCCAAGGTCTACAAGACCAAGAGCGCCAACGACATCAGCTACTCGTTCCTGGCCATGTACAACTCGGGGCTCCTGCTCATCGTGATCTACGGCGTCGGCGAGTCGCTCTGGCCTATCTACATTCCGTGTTCGCTCGAGTTCCTCGGCGCGCTCGCGCTGCTGGTCATGAAGCTGCTCTACGCCAAGAACGACAAAGACGTGGAAGCCGGCAAGACCATCGACAGCGTACCGGCGACGCCCACGAGCGCGCGCTTTCGACCGGCGCTCACTCCACCGTGATACAAGACTATCGATGCGTAGGTACACTATAAAACGAAAATGAAGCCATATCTGACCGTTCAGCGTCGCCGTGAAACCAACACACCTGCTGTGGATGGCACGCAAGCGTAACCATATAGATCGCGATCTTGTTTCGCCCTAGCATGCGCCTTTCGCGCATGCTAATGGGGCCGCCATGCGCGCGCTGGCATACGGATTGAGGGAGAGACATCCATCCACCAACGTCATCGCCAGACGCCGCAAGGAGAAGTTGGCGGGAAAGGAAGACATGCTACGTTGCTCTTCTGTTGCGCGAAGTCGCACTTATGTTGCGCGTGGTCTGTCCCGTACGATCGCGATTGGTCCTCGCCATTCCCTCTTCCAGATCGGTCGGCCCAAAACGCCGTGCACTTGGCGCCATTCCTCGACAAGCGCGTCGTCGATACCACTGACCAACGCGTGCCGAAGATCTTCCTGCTGCCTCTGCACTGAAGCGCGCTCTGCGGCCCAGCGTCTGATCGTCCGATAGCTACTCGCCTCCCACTCATCCAGCTCCACGTTGTCGACTACTGCAACACCAATGACTCTCGACGCGGCGTTCAATCTCATCGGGCTCGCCGGCTCATTCATCATCTCGGTCGGACTTGTGCCGCAAGTGGTCAAGGTGTACCAGACCAAGAGCGCGATCGACTTCAGCTACTCGTTCCTCGCGATGTACTCGTCCGGGCTCGGGCTCACGGTGCTCTACGGCATCGGCGAGAACCTGTGGCCGATCTACATCCCGTGCTCGATGGAGTTTCTCGGCGCGCTGCTGCTGCTGATCATGAAGCTTGCGTATGACCAGAACCCGATTGTCGTAACGACCGACGAGAAGGGCGAGCGCCACCACCTCCTCGCGAACGTTACGGACCCTCGCACGCCCTGCAAGACCTGTAACTGCAGCTGCGGTGGTATCACGGGCAGCGGCAGCCGCGAGACCACGAGTCTGTAGATGACCTGTATGACTGTACCATAGTGCTTGCTTTTAACAAGATCCGTGTTTGCCTAGAATCGCCATTCGATCTTGTCGCCTGGATAGCATCTCCAGCGTCGAAACGTTTCGGACAAAGTGAACCCACGTCCGTGTTATTTTAGGGACACATGGTTCAACAGGGCGTTATTTACGGGACGTTCGTCTGTGGTCGGCGTCCTATTTTGGGTACCGAGCCCCTTAGTTTAGGTCAATAGGGTGGCCGCCACACCATTGGGCCCAAGGAGTTCCGCTCAGGATAAAAGCAGATAACAGGTGAGAGCGGAGCTGGTGTCGCCTGTGCGCCCGAGTGTTTGACCGCTTCAACCGCCCCCGCAAACAACATGCCGCCGAAGAAGGGAGGCGGGCCGTCGAAGAAGGCCGAGCAGAAGCGCAAGGAGAAGATCGTCGAGGACAAGACGTTCGGTCTCAAGAACAAGAACAAGAGTTCCAAGGTCCAGAAGTATGTGGCGGAAGTGGAGAACCAGGTGAAGGGCGCGACGACACGCGCCGACCGTATCAAGGCCGAAGCCACGGCCAAGGCGCGCAAGGCCAAGGAGGCGGAGGATGCTATGAAGAACCTCATGCTCGCGTCCATCACACAGCCCAAGGTACGTCCTGCCAAAATGTTCTAGAATGCTGGACGCAACGTGGGTTGACAGAGAGGCGCGCTGTGCTTTCTTGTTTTAGGTGCCGCCCGGTGTGGACCCCAAGTCAATCGTGTGCGAGTTCTTCAAGGCCGGCGCGTGTACCAAGGGCACGCGCTGTAAGTTTTCGCACGACCTCAACGTCGCCAAGAAGTCCAACAAGATCGACCTGTACTCGGACACGCGCGAGCAGGACACGATGGACAGTTGGGACCAGAGCAAGTTGGAGGAGGTCGTGGCCGAGAAGCACGGCAAGGGCATCGTCACCACCACCGACATTGTGCGTATAGTCTAGAATTTCATGTTTCCCTCTCGTGGGTGGATTGCTGACCTCACGTGATGGCGCTCGCTACAACAGGTCTGCAAGCACTTCTTGGACGCGATTGAGAAGTCGCTGTACGGTTGGTTCTGGACGTGCCCTAACGGTGGCAAGGCGTGCAAGTACCGCCACGCGCTGCCGCCTGGCTACGTGTACAAGTCCAAGAAAGACCGTGAGGCCGAGAAGGACAAGAAGAAGGACGACGAGGTCTCGATTGAGGAGATCATCGAGCAGCAGCGTGCAACGCTCGGTGCGAACGGAGGTACGCCTGTCACTGCTGAGACACTCGCAGCGTACAAGAAGGAGAAGATGGAACGCAAGAAGAAGGAGGAGGAGAAGAAGCAGAAGGAGCTCATGAAGAAGACGGGCGGCAAGGGCATCAGTACGTTCCCAGCGGCTGATAATCTTTGTGATGCTGGTGATACTCACTCATGTGTTGCTGTTTGCAGTGAGTGGTCGTGCTTTGTTCACGTTCGATCCAACATTGTTCCGCGACGACGCCGATGCCGACGACGACAAGTACTCGGTGCACTCGGACAACGAAGACGACGAGGACGACAACGAAGTGAAGGCGCCCGCTCCGGATGCTTCTTCGGCGGAGGTGGTGGACAAGAGTCTCTATTTACAGGAAGTGGACGACCTCGATTCCCTCAAGGAGTAAGCTACGATACCACGTTGATCGTCAATAGCCGACCGCACGCGATTCAGACCGCGGGAAACAAATATGAGAGTTTGGTGCGCCGCCGGGCTGAACGCCGCTGACGCCTATCGACGATACGATGGAGAGCGATTTACGACGAATAGTTATGTGGGAATAGAGTAATGTCCGAGCCTGTGCTCCGATCAAACGGCTCAGTCGTATCACATGAAAGTCTGAAACTACGCTTGTGCTTGTGTCATCAAAGCTTGGGTGTCATCTCCCGCTTCGGTATCGTCACCATCCCCGTCCTGGCCGAACGAAAGGATACTGTGCCCCGCTCGCTCCAGCCGCCCAAGCATCATTGCGCATCTCTACAAAGACAAAATAAACGAATGCGTGTGCAATGAATGAGACATCAAGCAACATGAAAGTCGATGTATAGATGAAGACATACCGCCTCTTGAGCTTCATTTAGCTCGTTCAGTTCTGCTTGAATCGCGTCTCCTTCGGACGTAAGCTCTCTATCACGCAGCATGCACACAAAACTATGAGCTCTGGAGAACGATAGAAATATTCCTTGTGTGAGCGCACCGATAGTTGATCGCAAAGTTCGACGCCACTTCAGCGAGCTGCAAAACATGGAGGAGTGAGTTCATGAAACACTGGAAAGCGATTCTGCCCTTCGTACCTGCTTGAGTATCTCTTCGATGGACGCAGACGCACCGATGAGTGACTCTCTGTTGGCATCTTCCCCTTCTTCTGCCTCTTCATTGGGATGTCCAGCGTCAACTGTAGCATCCCCGACCATCTCGGCGCCGATATCAACTCCGTCTGGACTGCCGTCTGCTGCAGTAAACGCCACGTTGTCCTCAAGCGCTCCATCATACGGCATATCTCCTTCTCGCTCTTCGGCGTCTTCGTCTTCCTCGTACTGCGTTTCCAACATCATCGGAAACATATCCTCTGGTTGTTCACCGGTAGGCGACTCGTCCATCGTGTCCATCATCTGCGATTCCTCCGGATCAAACGAAAGCATTGGCATCCCGTCTTGCGGCGTCGCCACCGCCTCCTCGCCGCGCTCTTGCTCCGGCGTCGAGAGCATGGCCGAAGGAAATGCGCTCGCCCGCGGTGGCTGCTCGTCACGGCGTTCAGCGCCGCTGCCGCCACCTGCGCCGCTCAGCTTCATGGGCGTGTCCTCGCGCTTCTTCCTCTGGTTCGGCGTCGTGCCCTCCGCATCCCCCCCGCTCACCTTCCGCTTACGTGCACTTCGCGGCGCCATCGCTTCCGGTTATTTCCCTTCTTCGCTTGCCGTGGGGTTTCTCTTTCTGTGTGTGTGTCCCGAGCGATCTGTCTGGTTTCCCTTCCGTCGAGTTTTGCCGCCCCAACAAAACTCGACAACTGCGACAACTTCAACCGATGCGTATCTGATCCGATCAGATATGTGTCTGATACTTATACTGAAGCGGCAACGGCAACATCCATCCGCGCATGTCCCGGCGTCTGATCTCCGAAGCGCAGACCAAGACGAGTGCCTCCAGTCTACGCTATATTGACAGGAGTTTGTTACACGAAGAGCAGAGCGCAAGGCCAGCTTTGGTTCGCCCGATCCTGGCTGGCGCGGCGGTCGCTGGTCACACGCCCGAGGTCCACGCCTCCGAGACGCATCGTCGCACGGTGCCTCCGACCCGCCTACGGCAAGTCGCCCGGTGCGTTTCCATCGCCCACAGATCCTTTTGGTCATGACAGACAATTCGGACCGCATGAGCCGCCTGGCCGGCGCACGTCGCGATGGCGCGAGTGAAGGCAGCAGGCACCAGCAGCGGCTCATTCCCAAAGACGCCAAGAACCGCCTCGAGCTCGCCGGGTTCCGCATCCACCCACCAGACATGGCGCCTCTTCAACTCTCGACGCCCAGCATGTCGCCGGCGATGGCCTCTCCGCACCGCGGCAACTGCCGACGTTCCAAGCCGCGCAGCCTCACATGCAGCGGCGACTCGATCCTCTCGGACCTGAGCGCATTATCAACACGCACGACACCGTCACGGCGCGCGCAGCCCATCGCGGGCGACGCCTTCGCAATGCACCCAGATCTTCTCAGCAGCCCCACGCCACAAGACTCGCACATGGCACACACCGCCACCGCCGCCACGTTCAGCCCAATCGCGTACTGGAAGCAAAAGCGGAACGCGTCGTCGCCGCGATACCCCGTACCGCCACTCACCACCAGCAAGCCATCACCACCGAGCATCATCTTCATCGACTGCCCACCGCAGTAGTCACCCCCTGAAAATGCTTAGAGACCCAATGAATACACACACATCCCGCGCCATCGTGCGCGAGCCAATTCCCGTTGCCCTCCCATTTTTCCCTCCCTCCCCAATTGCCCAGACGGCAACCTCGTCGACCATCATTCTTCTTCAGTCAATGTCGTCGGAAGGTCGCACGAAGGTAAACGTGTGCAGCTTTCCCCCCTCTTGCGACAACAACAGATCAACATGGCGGTGCGATCCGCGCTGGCGCTGGCGCCGGCGGCGCTGCTCGCGCTGGTGTGCGCGCTCGCCGTGGCCGTGCGGCTCTTCCCCGTGGCCAAGTGGGGCCACGTCATCCACGAGTACGACCCGCACTTCAACTACCGCGTGACGCGCCTGCTGCGCGCGCACGGCACGCTCGCGCTGCGCGACTGGTTCGACGACCGCGCGTGGTTCCCGCTGGGCCGCTCCGTGGGCGAGACCGTGTACCCGGGGCTCATGCTCGCGGCGCTCGCGCTCCAGTGGGCCAGCGAGACGCTGCTGCGCGTGCCCATGGACACGCGCGTCGCCTGCGTGTACGTCGCGCCGCTCTTCGCGGCGTTCGCGTGCCTCGCGATCTACGCGCTCACGCTCCAAGTCACGCAGCGCCGCGCCACGGCGCTCACGGCCGCCGCGCTCTTCAGCATGTGTCCCGCGTACATCTCGCGCTCGACCGCCGGCTCATTCGACAACGAAGGCGTCGCGATCTTCCTGCTCGTCGCGACCTTCTGGCTCTGGGTGCGCGCCGTACAGACCGGCGCGATGCTGGACGCCGCGATGGCGGCGCTGTTCTACTTTGCGATGGTCGTGTCGTGGGGCGGCTACGTGTTCATCATCAACCTGATTCCGCTCCACGTGCTCGCGCTGGTCGCGAGCGGGCGGTTCTCGGCGCGCGTGTACATCGCCTACTCGACGTTCTACCCGCTCGCGACGCTCTTCGCCATGCAAGTGCCGTTCGTCGGCTTCAACGCCATCACCAAGGCCGAGACCATCGGATCCCACGCCGTGTTCCTCGCGCTCCAGGCGTTCGCCGCGGCACGCTGGCTGCAGAGCCGGCTCTCGACGGCGCAGTTCACGACGCTGATCCACGTTGCGCTCGGCGGCGGTGCCGCACTGTGTACGCTCGCGCTCGCCGCGGCCATGGCGCTCGGCAAGCTGCAATGGACGGGCCGCAGCCTGACGCTGCTGGACCCGACATACGCGTCCAAGTATATCCCAATCATCGCGTCCGTGGGCGAGCACCAGCCGACGTCGTGGGCCAGTCTCGTGCTGTCGCTCGGTCCCATCGTCGTGCTCGCGCCGTTGGGACTCTTCTACTGCTTCGACAAGCTGGACGACGGGCGCCTGTTCATGATCATCTACGCCGTATTTTCTTTCTACTTTGCCGGTATCATGGTGCGACTCCTGCTCACGCTCGCTCCTGCGGCCTGCTTCTTGTCGGCGGTGGGCATTTCCGAACTGATGACGACGCTCGCCGAAATCACCAAGCGTCAGTATTCAGCAGGTGGAGATCGTGAGAAACCGAGCGACCCACAGAGCGATGTTTTGCAACCAAGCATCCCAACGTCCGAGCAGAAGACAGAACAGCAAGCGGCGACGAGTTCTAGTGCACTGAAGAGGAGGAAGACCCCGACGGGATTGCCACCGACCTCTGCTATGGCTGCCATACAAAGGCAACAGGAAGCGAAAGAACAGGCTGCCTTCTGGAGCGACTTGTGGGACTCGTTCGTCGCGCGCCTCAACTTTGCATCGCCTCGTCCACTGAGCATCTCGGCGGATTCTTTGCCGGACTTTCTGTGGCTGTTGCTTCTTGCGCTCACGGTGAGTGATTTTGGATGTTGTTCATTTCACCCGCTCCACCGTCGTAGCTCACGCTTGTTGTATTATGCGTTATTTCTCGTAGGCTTTGCTGTTGGTGCACATGCGCCACTGCATGAAGGTGAGCCACATCGCGTACTCTTCGACCTCGATGACGTACGAATCACGCGACCCAGTGACGCGCACATCTCGTATTCACGACGATTATCGCGAGGCTTACGCGTGGCTGCGCAACAATGCCGAGCCCGATGCGAAGATTCTCAGCTGGTGGGACTACGGTTATCAGATCTCCGCACTCGCAAATCGCACGGTCATCGTGGATAACAACACGTGGAACAACACACACATCGCCACCGTCGGCAGAGTGCTCACAAGTCCCGAGGAAGAAGCGTGGCCGATCCTGCAAAGTCTTGACGTCGACTACATATTTGTTCTTTTCGGTGGTCGTGTTGGCATGAGCGGCGACGACCTCGACAAGCTTCCGTGGATCCTGCGCATTACCCAAGATGTGTTCACCGAAGACATTTTTGAGAACGAGTTCACGGTGAATGGACGGTATGTGTACGACTACGAGAACGCGACGAACGCCATGCAAGAAAGCCTGCTGTACAAGATGAGCTACTACCGGTATGGCTTCGTCGAAGACGGTAATACTGATGCTGCGGCATCAGGAACGACAGTCGACAACGTGCGCAACGGGAAGCCATTGATCAACGCCAGCGCCATTGCGTTTGACCACCTAGAAGAGGCCTTCACAAGCGAAGCCTGGATCGTCCGCCTCTACCGAGTCAAGAAAAGATCGCTCGCATAACTCTACGTGAAGAAAGGGACGGAATCTCACAATCGTAAGTCTAGCGTACTCCCTCGCCGTGCTTTATTCGTTTTCTTCGTTGTCTGTCTGTGGCGACGAAGAGATCGACTCGCCTAGTTGTTGCTGGAACAGCATGGCGATCTGTGTGCTGTCGGTTGCCTGATCTGGCGACTTCTCAGGTCGCACTCGAAGAAAGCGGGGGAAGCGAAGCGCAAGACCCTTGCTCTTCTGTCGCGGCGACGCCGCCGGCGTCGCTCCGTCGTCTCCATTGTTCAGCTGAGTGTATCCAGCCGTGTACGACGGCGACAGTGTGAGTTGTGTGGCCTTAATTTCCCACACTTGTGTTGGCGCGAGCCACACGTCCGGCCGCTGCGCCGAAGTCGTCGCAGCTACGTATCCTGCGGGCACTTCGGCATCACCCTTCGTCTCCTTAAGGATCGCTCCCTCGCGACGGAACTCCTCGCTCAGCTGGATCAGTTGCGCGTCGTTGAAGCCGCTTCCGACTTTACCGATCGTCTCGTAGTTGCCCGTGGCCGCATCGAAACTCGCGAGCAAGAACGACCCAAACACGCCGGCGCGGCGGCCCTTACCATAAAACGCCGCGATGGGCACAAGATCCAGCGTGTCCGGGAGGAACGTGCCGCTGCTTGCCGCAGCGACCGACTTATTCGACTTCGATGTCTTTGCAGTCGCTTGGTCGTCCGTCTCGTCACTCAAGTAGTCGTGCTTGAGCTTCATCCACGAGAACGAGCGCGCGCCGGCGCGGTACTCGGCGTTTTCCACGAGCGTCTTGACCATGAGGCCTTCGCAGCCGAAAGCCACCGACGCCTCCAAGAACTGGCGCACGCGGTGTTCCACCTCGCTTTGGTCGGCGTCGTCCGCTTCACTGATTGGCGCCAGTTCAATGTCCGCGTGATCGACAAACTCCAAGTGGCCTGGCTGCGGCTCTAGTGAGTCCTTGAGCCGCTCTCGACGCTCCGCCAGCGGGCGCTGGAGCAGGCTCTCGCCATTGATCGACAGCAAGTCGAACGCGAACAGGCAAAACTCGGTCGTGGTCTTGGTCTGGAGCACCTGGAACGGCAGCAGAGCGTGGGTCGCGCGGTCGATCGCGACGACCTCGCCCTCCATCACCAGTTCCTGGATCTCTTCGCGCTTGAGCTGCCGCGCGACCACGTTCAGTAGCGCGCCGTACTTGTCGGTCTGGTCCTCCATATTGCGGCTGAACACGCGACGTACCGAGGGTGACAGGTGAAGTTGCACGCGTGCGCCGTCATACTTGTACTCGCAGGTTGCGCTCGTCGCGCCGCTCTTGCGGAGCCGAGTGACGGCCTCGCGGACGCTGCCGATCGGATACGCGGCCATCGTGAGCACGGGCACGCCAGCGTGCGGCGCCGCCGCCTCAAGCAGACGCTGCGTACGAGCCGCCAAGTCCGACGGCTCGGTATCCAGCAGCTGGCAGAGCAGTGTCGCCAGCGCGCCGTAGTCGGGCAGCTGCGAGTACGCCGTAACCACGGCATTGGTCCAGTCCTTCACGACGTTCTCGTCCTCCGCCGATAGTGTCGCAGGCAGACACGCCGTCGCGAGCGCCGCCAAGATCGATTTTTCGCCCATGCTGATGCGCAGCTTCTGGTGCTGTTTTGTTTTTGCCACATAATATGAGAACTGTGAGATGGTGGATTTCTGGGATGGAGGTCAATGACATAGAACGCACCGCGAGCAGCCGCACGAGGTAGACCATCTCGTCGGTCGTGTGGCACTGCGCCAACAGCGCGACGGCGCGGTCCTGCTTGCGCTGCGTGGATCCCGTGCCCTGTTCGCTCGCGATGGCGACGAGCGCCGCGTGGACTTGCGCGACCGTGAGCGGCGGCGCGTCACTCGAGGGTCCGACTCGCTGATCCCACAGCAGCGGCACGGCGGCGCCGTAGTCGGGCAGCGTCGGGAGCACCTGGGCCCACTGGACATCCGCGCTCAGTCGCTGCAGCACCGGCACGAAGCTCTTGGCGCCAAATCGCAGCTCGACGCCCTGATGCGGCGGCGCAAGCTGTGACGCTGTGAGGAACAGCGCCGCCGTGAGCCCCGCGCTGTCTCTCGGCGCCGTTGGCGCCATCAGCCCAGACAGAGCCTGCGCGAGGAGAGAGACACACGTATCGCGGGAGCTTCTAGATTCCTACAGCAGAAGGAAAAGGACGTTCAATGTTAGGAGCTCTTCGAGAGGGGAGCCAAGAGCTTCGGCGTTCTACCCACTTCAATGGCCGCAAATGTCGCCGCGAGCGCGCGGAACTCGCGGCGGTCGGCGCCGCCCTCCGTTGTCGTGAGGCCGCGTGCGGTCGCCGCGTGGTCCGCAAGCCACACGCGGCGCCGCACGTGTGCACGCGCCGCCATCGCCGCTCGCCGCAGCATCATTGTTGTGGATCGGTGGATTCTAATTGGATGGGCAGGATGGATTCCCAACTAATTCAGAAAAAAAGTGGACTACCCAATTAGAATTCGGTGGTGCAATCTGGCTTACATTCCTCCGGTGTGCGTCATATCGATAGGTGAGAAAAAAATTTGGGGCAGCGCTCCCATCCTGTGCTGCGTCGTGGCGATCCTTCCTCTCTCTCTCTCTCTCTCTCTCTCTCTCTTCCCCTATGGCCCTACCTTACTGCATGAGCAGCTGGGCCTTGGCGTCGTTGAGCATGCGCACGACGCTGGCGGCGCTCGGGCGCAGCGCCGGGTCGAACTGGAGGCAGGCCTTGGCGATCTTGTTGATGGGCTCCGGGCAGTCGGGCGAGAACGTCGGGCGCAGCTCGCCCTTGGCCACCTTGATCACGATGGCCATGTCCGGCGCGCCGGGCGCGCCCGACCGGGACGTGCCCTTCTCCTCGAACGGGATCTCGCGCGTGTCGAGCTCGCTGAGCACGACGCCGAACGAGTAGACGTCGGCCTGCTCGCTGTAGTTCTCGCCGAGCATGACCTCGGGCGCGGTCCAGCGCACGGTGCCCACGCCGGCCGTGAGCGTCTCCTCGTACGTGCGGTTGCGGCTGAGCCCAAAGTCGCTCAGCTTGGCCACGAGCTGCGCGTTGAGCAGCACGTTGCGCGACTTGAGATCGCGGTGGATCACCTTGGGCGTCTTCGAGTGCATGTACGCGAGCGCCTCGGCCACGTCGATGGCGATCGAGATCTTCTGCTTGTCCCACGACAGATCGATCTTGCGGTTCTCGAGCAGCGACCGCACGTCGCCGCCATCCATGAACTCGGTCACGGCGCTCAGGTCCTTGACCGACGACCACGTGCAGCCGATGAAGCGCACGACCTTGGGGTGCACGAGCCGCGCCATGGTCTGGATCTCGCGCGAGAAGCCCACCTCCTCGCCGCCGTCGATCATGCGCTTGACCGCCACGGGCTGCCCGTGGTAGTGGCCCAGCCACACCACGCCGAACGCGCCCGTCGAGATCTTGCGCGTGAGCAACACCTCGGTCTCGTCCAGCCGCCACTCGCCCAGCTCCGGGAACACGTCGTCGTTGCGCGGCTTGGCCGGCTCGGCCGCACGCGGGTTGCGCAGCGCCGGCATCATGGAGGCGCCGCCGCCGGCGCCCTTGCTGGATCCGCCATACTGCTGCAGTTGGTGCTCGCCCTGTTGGCGGTAGCGGTCGATGTTTTGTTGGTACGCGTTGGGCTGACCGTATTTGTTGTTGTTGTTGTTGTTGGGCAGCGGGTCCCGGATCATGTCGTTGTACGGGTTGCGCGGGCCGTTGTTGTTGTACTGGTTGTTGTTGTTGTTGGCGTAGCGGTAGTCGTTGCGCGGCGTCTCGCTGTCGTCCAGCTCCGAGTGCTTGTTGCGCTTGGAGCTCGAGCTGCTGCAACAGAAGAGGCCCATTGCTGCGGTGGGGACGCTTCTGTTAGTTGCATGTTCATACGGGGGAGGAAGAGAGGGAGAGAGAGAAGGAGACGACTCACTTGTCCAATTATCGAGAACGTTGGCCGACACGGAACGGGAACGTTGGTTCGATGGATTGGGTGCTCGCGCTTGGATCCGTGGATGCGGACCGATACAGATAGTTCCGCCGAGTCGCTGCGGGTGGATGGATAGATAGATGGCACGACGCTGATCCCGTCCTCTGCCGCGTTGGGAAGGTGGGGGAACGAATCGATCGGTGGACTGCTTGTCTAACGGATTGACCGAGCTTCTGCGGCGCCTGCTGTGCCTCGACGATCTCTCTCTATTACACACCCAACCAGAAGTGCGGGCACAAACTGCGGCAGCGAGAACAAGGGGGAATGTGCCAGAGGGCTAGGGGTGGTTCAATTGGCCGTGGCGAAGTTCAGACCACAAAAGTGTCCGTAAAATCAGTGGACTACCGTCATTTCCCAGATCAACAATTCATGACTACTTATTTAGTGAATGAAATAGACCAGATGGCAGGATTGGCGTCATAGCGAATATCAAGTCGGATCTTGCAGAGTGAGATACACTACACCACGCTGCGGAAGTCAACAGTTCGTGAAACGGCATAGAATGTGTAAACCTGTCTGCACGACAATGCAAGAGCACTCTGATCGTAGTGGAGATAGCCTGAAATCTCTAGCATTGATCTCACATGTTTTGCCGTGCAGGTGAGGCGTTGATCCGGTCTCCACCGTTACGGTTCGATTCTTTCATCACAATTCTTCCGAGAGAGTTGGCCGTTGGCCGTCCCGCCACGGAACCCATCGTGGGTGGGTTCCACTTTGGGCCGAACCTGCTCAACTGATTGGTTACAAAAAAAACGTTTCACCATTGGTCGAAATGTGATCACTGGGTCATGTATCATTCTGGGCGAATCATTCTTCTGATTCGAACTGCTTGATTTCTCCGCCCCACTAGAATGACATATGACTTACGAACATAGTGCCACACAAGGAACGCCCGTGCTCTTGCTACTGCCACCAAGGGATCACCAAGCACTGCTAAGCACTGCATCCTGCGAAGCAAGCACATAGCACTAGGTTGCGCGCTTGGTACAATGAACTGTCAATGCTGTGTTGGCCACAAGATCTCGAGTGCAGCCTCTCGGTGCTAGTTCGAGGCTTATTCCTTGCGCCAAGCCGCCATTGGCGCCTCCCATTAGCGCCGAGCCCACACGGTCGCACTCACGATAAATTAGTGGCGTTACAGTCCATCACGGACGTCGGCAGCGCGTCCGAGTCGTCAGCTCCGGTCCATGGGACGCAATATTCGCGGAGACCAACTCATTCACACTCGACCGAGAATATTTGCGAGTGGCGAGGGGAGAATGTTCTCGGGGGATGCAGGCCACCTGCCACTTCGCCGTTAGCTCTGATGTACGGTACAAGAGTAAGATCTTAGTCTGTGCGCGCACCGTTCCGAGCACACTGACGCGTGCGAAACAACAGCGATTTCCAGCATGACACTCGTGTCCTAACGCGCCGGAACATTCTTTCGCTGACCATTTTGGGCTTTTCCACCGTTTAGAGCGGTAAAACCTCGGTTCTGGACGCTTCAACGTAAGGTTTTTTCTGTCGTTGGCGATCTTGAAAGGACGCGTCCGTCCGCCCGTTGTTGGCGTGAGCACTTCTTCCACGCTTGCGCTGCTGCCTTTATCGCCGTTTTTCCATCGTTGGCCTCGCTCATTGCTTCTTATCCATCCGCCTCGTGGTCCACCACAACAGACGTTCGCCGACGCCATCGCCACAACGGCACTGAATAGCCACGGGAGAACACGTCGCCGCGTTTTGTTCCGCAGGCGCATCCGCCATCGCTTCTCCGCATCCGCCCAACGCTTGCTCCCGTCACACTATCCGGCTCGCCTTTGCTCCCGGCGTCAACGAAATAGACGTGTGGCTGCCGCTGGAACGATTTTTTCTTCCGTGCCCCGACGCCGCCAGCCAACGACGGCCCAACACATCCAACGACAATCTCGTGCGTGCGGCTCGTGCCAGGCGCGCCACCCCTCGTGTCAACCATTTTCCGATTCCAGCGCAAACGAGCCCAGTCTGCGGGGCCCTCGCAGACACCTGCGCCGCGCTTGCAGAGCCAGAGCCAACACCAACAACCAACGTATCTCGGCGATCTGTTGGCGTCCCCACTCGACGCCGTGCCCAGCCACAGCAGCTTCTTCCCGGCGTCCGCCATGGTCAAGCCGCGCGCGCTGTCGTCGCCCACGAGCGCCGGCGTCTCCTCCACGCCGCCGCAGCACATGTACTTCCTCGAGGGCGGTTTGTTGGTCGTGACCAACTTACTCAAGACCGCCGCGTGGGTGCGCGACACCGAGCGGTCGCACTGCAACGTCTGCGTGCAGCAGTTCATGCCCTTCCGCCGGCGCCACCACTGCCGCACGTGCGGTGAGGTCGTTTGCGGCAGCTGCTCGGCGCAGCGCAAGATCCACCTCACCGAGGTCAACGTCGAGTGCGCCACGCGCGTCTGCTCGTTCTGCATGATCCGCGCCACGGACGCCGCCATCAGCGCCACGGCCAATGACGACGCGCTGCGCGCCTCGGTCGCGCTCTACCACAGCCAGCAGCAGCCGTCACCCGGCAACCACAACCATGCCAACAACAACGACAACAACAACAACCAACACCAAGCGCTCGTGGCCACACCGGCCACAGCGGCCGCAGTCGCCGCCTCGCTCTCGCCCAGCCACCCGCGCGGCCGCGCCCCCACGAACCAACAACACCAGCCGTCCGCGGCCACAAGCAAGCGGCCACCGCATCACCCGCACCATCATCAGCCACACCACCCGCCGGCCACGGCCGCGCGGCCGCGAGTGAGCAAGAAGATGTCGATGCTGAGCCTCGAGTCGGAGCTCACGGACGGCTCGGTCGTGCAGCTGTGGCCGCCGCCCGTGGCCGCAGCGGACGAGTCCGCGCGGCTCGAGGTCGCGCGGCGCGCGTCCATCCGCGCGACCGAGCGCGACCCGACCATGGCGCTGCTCGTGAGCATCGTGGCGCGGACGCTCGCGTGCCCCGTGGCGTTCATCGGCATTCTGGACGACCACCACCTGTGGTTCAAGGCCACCGTGGGCTGGGACCGTACCCACATCCCGCGCGATGACGCCGTCTGCGCCGTCCAGCAGAAGACCATGGTCGTGGCCGACACGAACCTCGACAAGCACTTCCACGCCAACCAGCTCATGCTGGGCGACGCCAAGCCCATGCGGTACTACGCCGGCGCGCCGATCGTCGTGCTGGGCCAGTGCATCGGCGCCGTGAGCGCGATCGACAGCGTGCCGCACTGGGAGACCTCGGCGTCCATGACCAGCACGCTCGAGGCCGTGGCCAACATCGTCTCCGAGGTGCTCGAGCAGCGCATCGACGGCTCGCAGAAGCCCGCGCCTGAGATGATGGCGACCTCGCGGGACCCACTCGCGGCCATCGCGGCCGCGCAGCGCCAGCTGCGTCCGCAACTGCAGCAGCAGCAGCGCCCGAGCCTGTACAAGCGGAGCCACCACCAGAACCACTACAAGGCGCCCGTTCCGTCGGAAGAACGCGCGCCTACGAAACCGCAGCAGCAGCAGCTTCCCAACTTCTCGCTGGCCTCGACGGCGTCGCTGTCGTCGCCCATCAAGTCGAGCTGCGACAGCGAGAGCACGCTCGCGGACGCGTGCGACCACATGCGCGACCTGCGCGCCGTGGCCTACTCGTCCGAGTCGTCGCTGGACAGCGACGAAGACCTTGATGAGTTCAGCGACGACAAGAGCGACGGGCTCAGCGACGACAACAACGCGCTCGAGGGCCGCGCGTCCGAGACAGCGCCGTCCACCGGGTCGGCCGACGCGTTGGCCTCGGCCGTGCACCCGTGGCCGAACGCGCGCGGCTCGATCATGGTCGACCGCACGAGCTTTGGCGACGAATTACTTGCTGGTGGTGTAGTCCCCACCTCGAACGCCATGGGCGGCATGCCCCGGTTCTCCCTCGCCGTGCCCGTCGCGTCGCCCGAGATCAACGAGAAGATCGGCAAGGCCATGGAGTTCTTCCAGGCGCTCCAGAGCAGCCGCTGGTCGGCGTGCTACCACGGCAACGGCCACGACGACGACATCCTGTCGTTCGAGATGCTGAGCCAGGGGCGCCACTTCACCAAGAGCCACGCCAAGCTCGCCGGGGACTGCACGCACGTGATCGCGCGCCTCCAGACGTACGACGACCCGCGGCTCTACGCCGAGCTCATCGACTCGGTCACGGAGCGCCGCGAGAAGCTGAACGTGCAGACCTGGGTCGACTACGTGCAGCTACGCCCCGGGTTCGAGGCGTCGTGCTACGCCGAGGTCAAGGTGTTGAGCCACTGGCGGCAGTACCCGGACGGCAGCAACGTTATCATCGCGTTCAACGACTCGAACACGGACCTCATCATGATCGAGGACTTTTTGTTCGGCTGGTTCATCGCACCCAGCGGCCCGGACGCGAGCGGCGCGTGCAGTGTCAACGTCTCGAGCATCGTCGCTGAGCCCGTGGCCGCGGTTATCAACGAGAACCAGAGCCACCACGACCAGTTCAACCTCAGTAAACGCCTCCTCGAGGGTCTCCAGCGGTCGCTGCCGCACCACTACGACATGACGCCGCTGGTCTCGGTCGCAAGCGACCAGTCGGCGCTGTCGTCCCCGTCGTCGTCGTCAATGTCCGACAACCAGCGCGTCGTTTCGCTCGAGTCCTCGTTCGCTTCGCTCGTGACCAGCGCGCCAGTTCGCAGCCTCGGGGACTCGATGGCGCTCACGTCCGGAGGTGCGCGCTCGCGCACGTCGAGCGGCCACGCCGGCGACAAGGTGGTGGCCATCCGCTCCAAGTACAGCGAGCCGTCGAGCCTCAACGACAACGAACGCATGATGTTGGACCTGCTGGACAAGACCATCTCGACGCAGGAGGTGCTCGCGGCGCAGCAGCACGTCATGGCCAACGTCATGGACTACCACGGCACTCAGCTGCAGCGCATCTCGAGCGCCATTGACCGCGTCGAGACCATTCTCCACACCAATGGCGACAAGCTCAAGCAGCTCCACCTGGTCAAGCCCCCGAGCCCGAGCCGCGATGAGCGGCGACAGCCTACGCGAAGCCCGGTGCGCGACCGCAGCGGCCGGCTCTCCGTCGCGCTCTAAGCTCCTTTTAGTTCTCCCTCCTGGTTTTGGCATTCCACTTGTCAGTGTTTTGTACGTTAGTGCCGTTGCGCTAGTGTTGCGTCCGCTTTGCTTTATTCCTTTCTGTCTTGCTTCTACTACTAGTTTAACTCTGCCACTCCCAATGCTCAAAGACGATAAAACACCAGGGCATCTTCGTCTTTGCTTGCTTTTCCCTTAAATACTCACGACCGACGTCGAATCCCTTCACTCGGTCGGTGCCGTCTGCATGCCCAGCAGCGACGCTGCCACGAACATGTGCGTCGCGTGCTCTTCGTTCCCACTGCCCACCTTCTGCTGCTCACGGCGCTTCTTGGCGGTGCCGGCTTTCTCTTCCTGTTCTTCTTCCTCGTCCTGGTCTTCGTCTTCGCGTTCTCCCGTACGCTTCTTCCTAGTCGCCGATGGCGTGGAATCCACCGGGCGACGGATCTTGAACGACAGCGCCGTCGATCCGGGCTCGCACTCGATGCGCTCGAGGTCGCCGCCCATCGCCTCGTGCTCCTCGATGGCCTGCGCGGCGCCCATGAGCGTGCGCGCCGCCATCTGCGAGCGGTACATGGTGCGCTTCTTAGACCGCGGCGACTCGATGCGCTCGCCGCGATTGTTCACCACGCGCTTGCGGCGTGGCCCACCACCATGAGTACGGCACAGCCCGCCGCCCTGGCTCGACTTGTCACACCCGGGGGCGCGGCAGCGTGCGCCGCCGCCGTGGGCCTTGCAGTAGTGGCGCGACTGCGCGCTCTTGTCGCAGCCGTCGAACCGACAACGCTTACCGCCGCCGTGGCGGATGCAGAAGCCCCCACCTTGGTCGCTGACCTCGCAGCCAGGCCACTTGCAGCGCTTGCCGCCGCCGTGGGCCTTGCACAGTCCGCGCGAGCGCGCATAGCTCTCGCAAAACGGCACCGAGCACTTCTTCTGCTTGCGCGCCATGCGGCCGCCTCCATTGCTCGCACTGTCACCCGTGTGCTGCACGGCCGACACCGAGGACGCCGAGGACGACGGCGTGGGCGACGTGGGCGAGTCCTCGCTGCCCAGCGCCGCCGCCGCGGCCGCCATCAAAGGCGCCGGCAACACGAGGTGCTGCGCGCGCGAAACGTTCGCCTTGAGCGGTTTCTTGGTGGTCGCTCTCCTGAGGATCGTCGGCCGCGGCGACGGCGTCACGGGCGGCGGCTGCGACGCGACCGCGGCGATCGCGGCCGTGAGGTGCGCCGGCGTGAGCTGGAGCTTGGGCTGCAGCGGCAACAACGGGCCGCGCGCGGTCGGCGTTGGGCTGGGCGTCGGTGCTGATGTCGGCGACGCCGCCGAGGTCGGGAGCCGCGGCTGCAGCTGCTGCGGCACGACCACGGCCACAACCGCGTGGTCGGATCTGGCCGGCAGCGCGCGCGGCGGCCGCGCGGGGGCGTCCTGCATGTTGGACGCGACGGGGGCAACGACGAATGACCGCGTAGCTCTTGGGATTCTTCGGAAAGGCGGTGAAAGCCATTCGAGTCACCTTCGCGCAACCTACCGAGCCGCCTTGTGAGAAAGTGCACACCTTTGGCGGGTGGAATTTTTACGCGCCCGTCGATTCGTAAAAACGCTCAACAGTGACACAGAATGATGGTATATTGCACTGGAGTGACATGGCACTATCTTTCAACCCACAGTTGTGAGGCCATTTTTCAAGCCAACGTTGGCCTGTGTCGGTGTTGGAGGGGAACTGATATTAACTGCAC
Source organism: Pythium folliculosum (assembly GCA_023336295.1). Classification (NCBI taxonomy): domain Eukaryota; phylum Oomycota; class Peronosporomycetes; order Pythiales; family Pythiaceae; genus Pythium; species Pythium folliculosum. The sequence goes on along the minus strand of JAADWV010000050.1, from coordinate 3,479 downwards.
ACGCACCACCAAACATCGGGCCAACATGGTGAAGGACGTGGTGGAGATGCCGACACCGCTAGCGCTGTGCGCGACGGAGGAGGTGCCGCGCAAGAAGCGCCGCACGCTGCGCGACGCCGAGCAGGAGCTCGAGGACTGCCGCGTGGCGCTCAAAGAGGCGCGCCGCAAGCTCATCGTTACGGTGCGTTTTGCTTGCCGATGCGATTCCCAACTCGTTGGGCCGATCCAATTTGTTGGCGTTGGATTTTTCGCCAACGCGCTCATTCGCGGCTGGCTGTGTGGACCACATGTAGGCTCGTGAGAATGCCAAGATGAAGGTGTTGCTCATGAAGTACATCGACAAGGACGACTCGCTGCTGAGCACGAGCCAGCTGAGCATGGCCGAGAGCCAGAGCGCGAGCCAAATCGCGGCCGCCGCGGACGTCTCGGACGCGGGCGCAACCGCGACCACGCCGTCCACAACCGCCGTGTTCTCGTCGTCGTCGGGCCTGGAGGACGAGGAAGAAGAGAGTGAGAGCTCGTCGCTGTGGACGAGCGACTTCTCGGCGGACGCCGCGGCCTACTCGTTCGCGCCCGTGAGCCAGCTCAGCCAGCTCAGCCAGGTGAGCCAAGTGAGCCAGTGGAGCGAGCTGAGCTCGACCTCGAACCTCGACGAGATCATCAACTTTCTGGAGAAGCAGGACGTCCAGGAGAGCGAGCGCGTGGCGACGCTCGAGGCCGAGTTCAAGGAGCTCAAGCAGACCGCGGCGTGCGTGCGCGTGGGCGTGGGCGTGCTGCTCACGTCGCCGCAGCACCCGCAGAGCGTGCTCATCGGCGCGCGCCGCGGCTCCCACGGCGAAGGCAAGTTCGCGCTCCCCGGCGGCCACCTGGAGCTGTTCGAGTCGTGGGCCGAGTGCGCAGTCCGCGAAGTCAAAGAAGAAGTGGACTTGGATCTGGACCCGCGCGACGTGACATTTGCGTACGTCACGAACGACCCCATGGAGGACGAGGACAAGCACTATATCACGATCTTCATGCAAGCGCGCGTGCCCGAGGGCCAGGTGCCGCGCAACATGGAGCCGCACAAGTGCGACGGCTGGCAGTGGGAGCGCTGGGACGCGCTGCGCAAGCGTGAGAACCTCTTTGTACCGCTCTTCCACATCACGCGTAGCGACTTTCGACCGGCGCTGCTCGGCTGAGGCCGTGGCGGAGCCGTGGCGGAAGGGGAACGAACGCGAGGGAATGGGACCGAGCTCCATATGTGTTTGGTTAATGAATACTGTCGATGGCATGTCTCCTCTTCCGAGCAGGTCCGTCGCCTAATGGCCATCATGATGCTGAGTATTCTGTCGGCGGTCACCGCTCCGGGTCGGTTGAGTGGTGGGCATGTCTCTGCGGCAGTGTAGTGACGACAAGGCAAACGGCGCTTGTCCTCACGGCCGGTTGGCTGCGACGGGACGGATGATGCGAATGATGATGATGAGAGGTTTATCTTCACTTTTTGATTTCGCTGATTAGGATTATGCTCGACAGGGCGCGTCGGCCCCGCCAGTCAGTCGGAGCTTCTCGCGTGATCATGCGGGGCGTCAACATGCCCATAAAACAGGCGTTGAAGTGGTGTCGCATTACGTTTTCGTTTATTAGATTGTTTTTGGTGGGGACAGCGGCGGCAGTGCGTTCCTGCTCGCATGTGTGTGTACTGTGTGCTGTAGTGTGTGTGGTGGGGGATATCTTAATGAGATGGGGGCGTTGAAGCTGGAAAAGGAAAACTATGGTACCTATCATGACGAGTGGCGTCGAGCGATCTTACTTAGCCATGAGCTGGCCGCTCGAGTGGAGCCACAGTAGCGCTGCGCACACGAGCAGCACGCCGAGAGCTGACGTGGCCAGCAGCCACGCGCTGTCCACGCTCAGCATCGAGCTCTTGATCACGAGTGCCGTCGAGGCCGCGGCGTCCTCGTCGTCATCGTAGTCGGCCATGGCCGCGTCCACGGCCGCAACGGTGGACACCACGGACATGCTGCGCGGGCGCCACGCGCGCTCGTCGCTGAGCCGCGTGATGGAGAACGTGAGCTCGACCGACGCGAACGAGAGCCCCATGGGCTTCAGCTCGAGGCTCGCGAGCCCGGCGCGCTCATCTGAGAGCAGCTGCGCCGCCGACGTGTGGGCCGTCGCGACGCGCAGCGAGCGGAAGAGTCCGTAGTCCCAGAGCGTAACCACAACGTCGTCGTCGAGCGGCGGTGGGAACTCGAGGTCGATGCCGCTCCACACGGGCAGCAGCTGCTTCTTGGCGACCGAGCTCTTCCAGAGCAGCACGCCGTCCACGCTCTCGACCGTGAGGAACGCGTTCACGAGCTTGCGCTTGCGGATGGGCGAGAGCTTCGAGCCCACGGCCACGCGCGTCACGACCGCGCCGATGGGCGCATGGTGGGCGTCGCCCGACGAGACTTGGGTGCTGGACCGGCGCGAGCACGTTGCCGCGGACGACGCCGTCGGGCTGTGGTTGTTGCTGTGGCTGCTGCCGCTGTCGTCGTCGTCGCTGAGCGAGAGGCGGTGTGGCAGCGCGGCCACGACCTTGACCACGTCGGCCACGCTCTTGGGCGGGCCGTTGTCCAGCGGGCTGCTCAGCAGCGTGTGCGCGATGCGGACCGCGACGAACCCGTCGTCACTGCGCGCCCAGTCCACGACCTCCGAGTAGAGCGGCTCCTTGAACACGAGTCCGTGCTCGTACACGAACGCCGACTGCTGGACGCCGCAGCGCGCGGGCCGCGCCTGCTTGACGTGGACGCCGCCGCTGAGCTTGCTCATCTTGGGGCCTACGAGGCAGCCCAGCACGGCGCTCGCGCCGCGCACGACCGCGCCGTCCACCGTGGTCAACGCGACGTCCTTGTCCAGGAACGACAGCAGCCGCGCCGCGTCGTTGAGCTTGAACGCGCGCGCGAACTGCATGTGGAGCTGCAGGAGCTGCGCGCCGTCGACCTTGGTGGCATTGTTGGCGTGGTCGTGGTTGGCGTGGTTGTTGTTGGTAGAGTCGTCGGCGAGCGGGTCGCCGTTGGCCATCGTGGCCATCGAGAGCTCCGTGGGCGCCGTCGCGGTTGGTGGCAGCGCCTTGCGCTGGCGGAGCTGGGACGCCGGCGAGGTGTCCTGGACGCCCGAGCGGATCGGGTAGTCGATCGGTGTGTGGAGCACCATGGCGTTGACGTTTTCGTTGTTCTCGTTCGTTGGACGGCGGAAGGCTGATTGTTGGGTGGAGCCTTGTTCTTTGTTGGCTTGTTGGCTACCGGTTAGACACCACGCGCGTCGTCTCGTCCAGCGGGGGAAAGCAAAAGTGTTGGATGTTGGTGTCGACGAACGCTAAACCAACCCAAGTGGGGCCTGCACGTGCGGGTCTTTGCTGGAAGCGACGCGGCGTGCGAAGGTGCGGACGGAGACTGCGCGTGTACGTCCAGTGGCCGCCGTTTTGCCGTCGGCGAAGTTGAACTGTGGGAGGGGGGGGGGGG
>JAADWV010000005.1:0-156091 GCA_023336295.1 Pythium folliculosum | reverse complement strand
TAATAACGGTAATCGAGACAATTGTTGTTGTTGTTGTGGTACTGGAGTGGGGAGTCGTCCGAACTTTTTCCGCGAGTTGTCTAAAACTTCTGTAGGAAGGTTTCACGATGTGCCGTGCGGAGGAGTGGGAGCCGCCGCGTGCGCCGACGTGGGCCGTGCTGGTGCCGACGCGTGAAAGCCTCACACAAAGAAGTCAAGGGACGGTATTTGTCTGGGAGGATACACCGACCGAAGGTGAAGGGCAAGAAAATCGATGACAACGCGTACGAAGTTCGCTGGACCGTCACGAACTGTCAAGGAAAGAAGTATTTCCACACGTTGTCAGGAGAGAAGGTGGAGGAAGGTATTCAGAAGCACAATACGCTGTCTGGTGGTACGCTGAACAAGGCAACTTGGCGGCATATCTGCCGTGTTCCAGATTCGGAGGCCCAGGGGGATGGAGAAGACCTTGATGACAATGTTATCCTTGACTGCACTTCCGACGTCTTCTTGTCCGAGCAAATAATCCCAGAGAACCTGCAGTTGGTCGAACAAATCACCCAACTGGACTTCCAATGCAGCAGGAAGATGCAAGAGCCGCCAGACCTGTTCGTTCACGATGATGGAACCGTTGAGAGCAAGCTGATCAAGGAGAAGCGGCATCACTTTGAAACAGCCTCGTCGAGCTTCTTCTCGTATCTACCGATTTTCTTCTGGAATACGGTTGTCAAGGAGACGAACGCCTACGCCAACTCGAAGAACTCCAAAGGCAAGGCTGTCACACTTGACGATTTGCTGCGGTTCTTCGGCATCATGTTCTACATGACCATCGTAGATAAAGGCGAGTACTCAAATTACTGGGGAGAGCAAGTAGAAGACGAGATATTCGGCCCGGGCTTCGGTTTGCAGTCGTCACAATTCGGCCTAGACAAACTCATGACGCTCAAGCGATTTCAGTATATCCGCAAGAACCTCTGCTTTCGGTGCAATGTGACTCCAACAGAGTTGAAGAAGGATCCTGTCGCGCGAATCCGGCCGCTCCTCAACATGCTCAAGTACACGAGCACAAAGTACGTTGTCGTAGGCAGAAACGTCGCTGTCGACGAGTCAAGTATCGCGTGCAGATCGAAATTTGGCCGTCACTTGATTGTGTACAACTCGTCAAAGCCGACTGGGAAGTTCCACTTCAAGATCTATGCGTGCTGCTGTGCTATGACATGGTTGATGATTGGTTTCCGTTTGCACTGTTCAAGCGACTTAGAAGATCGACTGAAACACGTGTGTGTTTGCACCGGCACATATCCAATTGACTCGTCACTTCAAGACGTTGCCTGCCCCCGATCGGATTGGACTTGTTGGCGCAAGTACCATGAATACTACCTTCCACATGGTGTCTTACGAGTACGGCCGGATCATGCGATCGTCCAAGATCTTCCAAGCACGAAGAAAGCTGAGGCTTGATGCTGAAGACCAAGCAGCTGCGGTGCTTCCGGTGACAGGTACAGCAAGAGGACTCAGTCCAGAAGTAGACGTCTACTCTCCTCTCCACGGTGATAAAGGTTGTCAATGGTCTCCGATGTCGGTGAATTCGACAGCACCGCAAAGCCCGCCCACGCTTGCGTTCAGCCCATTTGACGGTGTTCGTGCCAACAACGCGCTCGGCACCCCTACTAGTACAAGTCAAAGCGCCCATACGACAGAATTTGTGGAGTATCGGAATCCAACAGAGATTGCCCTCCGGCGCGCCGTCGTCGGACGACTTTCCAGGCCTTATTGTCGAACTATAAGAAAAGAATCAACCTACGTGTTTGCGATTTACCATTCTGAATCCCTAGTGTACCAATGCATTGGGCGAGCATCGTCCTCGTTCTCGCGGTTTTGGTCGCGAACTCGTCTGCGCTCGCGGAGCAGGTTGCTGATACGGCCCGATTGCGCAATTTCATTCACATCACACGAGAGCTCACAGTCACAGATCTCGAAAATGACCCCGCGTGGTTGGATGACATGACAATTTTGGTCGCTGGGAATGCTGACAAGGCGGTGCTCACAGCCTGCACTTCTCGCCTTTTTGCGACGGCACCGGCGCATCCTCTTCCGATGGAGGCGCAGCCTGAAACGGACCGTGGCACCCGAGCTGCAACAACTGATCTACGACGAAGAAGCCAATCCAGAGTTGTTCGCGTACTTCGTGGTGGGCGCACCTGCACAAATTCTGGACAACAACAACGGCAACGTGGGTCTTGGCATCGCCAATGGAACACCCTGCAAAATGCACTCCTTATCATTAGAGGAGGAGAACAGAAACTCCGCAGTACTGCAACTGATCGAAGATACTCGCCACGGCGGTGACGTCGTGGATCTACCATTCCCTCCGGATTTTATCAACATGCAGCTGCTAGACTCGAAATGAGCACTTAGCTTTGCGTTCAACTGGCCGGAAGAGAACAAGCTCGAGAAGCAAGTCGGTCCCTCAGTCGGTGGTCTCAAAAAAGTCCATCGTTATACCGATTGGAGTGATAAGTTCGAAGGCAAAAAAAGCGGTCGTTGCACCTCGGAAGAGGAGTGCTCGAGACGTCGTTGCCACTGGACTTCGAGCGCCATGCCGCATTCGTGATGACGGTTTGGAAGGCTCAAGGATGCACGCTGAAAAGGGTTTTGCTGAGCCTAGAGCCAGCCGACCAGTTCGCGCTGAAATGGGGGTTCGAGCACATCTATGTCGCGATATCCAGGGTGCGAGCCGCGGTGTTTCTGCGCTGCCTTCCGCTGTCTGGCGCGTTTCGTTCTTCGGCTCTCGTCAAGCTCCGTCCCAGCACATACACAACAAGATGGAGACTGGACCATAGCAACTGAGAATAATAGCGTTTTGTTGGCGCCACGTTGGAGGCGGCTTGGTCGTGGTGAACACGGGTTTCAGTGAAGCCTCCAGCGAAGGCTTCATGACTTCACGAATCAGATGCTTCACTGATTCCGAGGCTTCACTGATACGGCCTCAACCAAATAATTCTGTTTGGGCTCTCCTAGCAGATGCCTTCGGCACCATGCTATCCCAGTATAATCCTGAGATTTCCCGACACAACTGAATCCTAGTTCGTGCAGGTCGGCTTTGATATACACATACCCTAATCTCACCACCTAAGATAGGGTTTTGTAACCATGGATTGACCTAAACAATCGAACTTAAACCTATTTTATAGCCTAAACTAGGTTACGTAACAATCGAAAGGGTTCTTTGCCCCCTACCCTAATCTAATAACCTAAAGTAGGTCTACGTATCCTGATTTCCTTCTATTTTGTAGTTAACTTAGAGTATGATGTGCTTTAAACCCCACCTACGATGTGCATACGGCACGGAGGCTCTCGTGTTGTGCTTGATGCGATGGATCTTTCGAAGTCTTTCGAGATGAGCGTTGCGTGGTTGGTGGGAGCTAGTGAGAAGGAGTGATCTCCCTCTCTGCTTCCGTCTTCACGACACCACATCAGAAACTCCCCGTATTCAAGTCAGTACATTATTGCTTTACACGATCTGATGTAATATCAGTATACTAACAATTGGTGGGTCCCACCTCCACTAATGAATATATTGCCATGTAAGACAGGTTCATATCTATGGCATCTCTGTCGCTGATAAGTGACTTCAATTTGATTTCGCGACCAACAGGCTCATGCGCGTCTGGACTGCGCCCGTTGCCGCGCTGTCTCTCATGACATCACCGACTCCGGTTCCGCGCTGCGATGAGGCCGCGCTGATCGCTGGCGCGCGTGCCACGCTGGACAACCATTTCGATGTGGAGCTCGGGGCCGTCGCGCCCGGCAGTCCGGCACAAGTCGGATTCCAGCACCTCGTACGTCATGTCATGCGGCGCCGTTCTCTTGTTCCCAGTTTGCGGCGCCCCTGACCGTTACGATCTCTCTATGTACATACGTGATAAGAAAACCACCGACGCGTTGCTGGCGGCGCAGGCGATCGCTCACGACGACTTTGACCGCGCGGCCGCCCATTTTCGGTGCGGTTCTCTACGCTATCTATTCCAATACTCGCTCACACTAACCACAATCTCTTTCCTGTGCTCGAAAGTCGCGTAGTCTCCTACCAGCGCCATGATGGTGGTCTTCCACTCCTCGTGTACGGGCCCTCAGTGAACGCTGCGACGCGCTGGTTTGACAGTGACAAGACGTTCTTTCCCGGCCCGGCGCTGTGGCGCGGTGCGAACGATTCGACCAACGAAAGCGACACATTCAGCGGCAGCTCAAGCGCTGCAAGTGCCGGTGGTTCACCATTAGGTGGCGATGTACACACGCCTCGTCTGCTCACGACGACGCTGCTCGCACCGCCCATCGCGTCCGACGTCGCACTGCAGATGTACCGACTGTCGCCATACGAGACAGCCATGGGCGTCGTGGGCCACACCACGAACGCCGTGGCGTTTCTGTGCGACGTCTACCCGATGCTGCGGAAGATGCACCATCATCTCTTCCAAACGCGCCAGCAACCAAATCGCACGGCCCTGCTCGCGAGTCATGTACGCTTAGAACACTATGCGCTAGCCAATAGGTCAGACTGCTGAAGAGCTCACGGAGGTTTTCTCTTTCTGTTTGATTCTATAGCATCCATGGGAGACATTCTCTCCATTCTCAAGGCACTGGTTGGGCCCACTCGATCGAATCAAGTTATCCCCAGGATACGATGAATTTGTGGCAGAGATCCCGTCCGCCGCGAAAGCTCGTTTTGCCCTTGGAGCAGCCCTTGAGAACTCCAGCACCTCCGATCCCACCAAGGAATTTTTTGAGCCTATGATGTTCCTTGCATCGTGCTACAACAGCACAAGCGCAAGCGATTTTGGTGAAGAGCATCCGTGCCGGTTGGACGTACGGGACGTGGAGTTCAACGCGCTTGCACTTCGGTCGGCGGACGCGTTTGTGGATATTTGCCGTGTGCTTGCCGCACGCTCCTCCTCGTGTCCATCGTTTCAGTTCGAGATCAGTGAAGTACTGGATGAGTTGGAGACCGCGACTCAGCAGGCGGCGTCGCTGCGTGAAGCGATTGCTGGAAATGACTCGGCGCCTAGCACTTTATGGAATGGAACCGCTCAGGTACGCAACACCACAACTAATACCGTTGTGCGTTCGAAGTCATGGACCAACTTCGTGTGTTGTATAGATCTTTAACGACGACGACAGCTCAACCCAAATCGGCTCCGTGTCCCTGCGTGACATTCTTCCTGCGTACTCTATCCAACTCAGCGAAGAGAAAGTGATGGGCATTCTCTCGCATTTCCTGCGCTCGTCCGACACTTTCCAGTTTTTTTGCGCGCATTTCCCGACTTCGTTCTTTCCGTGCGGCTCCGCGCCCGCGCAAAAAGCTGTCACACTCCTGCATTACAACTACTTTCTGCAGCGCGCATTCACGAAGGTACATGCGGTGTACGTCGTTCATTGCATCGGAGCGTTTCACTAAATGTTTGGGTGTGGGGACTTTTTTTGGTGGTGGTAGAACGCATTTCCCGGTCTCGGCATGTACGTGCGAAACTCTACACGAGCTCTCGTGTGCTCATCTAGCACCGGCAACGAAACAGCGCTCGCCTATCACTCCCAGTCAGGACAACCTATTGGTTTTTTTCAGGACGGTTTCGCAGGATCATCCCTTACCGCGGCGCTGGTGATGAACATCATTCTCCCCGAAGTGAAGCCCCCGCCGAGCCCTGACGCACTACCTGTGGACCATCGTATGCTGACGGTCATTATGTGTGTGGAGCTGGTGGTGGCATTCGCTGTCGCGATCGGCTGCGTCTTCCTCTCGGTGTACTTCGTGGTCAATCGCCCGCGTGACAAGCGCTCGACTCGCCCTGCAAGTGAGACCACGCGGGCAAGGAAGCGGCGCGAAGCGAGATCGGCGCGCTCCGAAAGTGTTGGAGTCGTGTCGTCTGGCAACGAGTCGCAGTCGTCGTTTGGCAGCTCAATGGACCTCGAAGAAGGACTGCTGTCCGAAGAAGAGGACCCGGCGTATGGCTCGTTTGCCGATCGTCAAGGCGGAGGCCAGGCCGAATCTACAACGACAGGTGGAACGTGGCAGGTGCTGAAAGACGCGCTGGCCTCGATTAGTCCGTGGTAGCGAGATTCACCCTGCTATTGTGAACTTCAATCGGAGTATTCTTACAGCATTTCGACGTCGACGAGCAATGTTTTTAGATCAAGGAGATCAGATCTCGCTCTACTCATCCTAATCCGTTCTTCACCTCGTTCCAGCTGCAACTCTGATACCCGGATCGACATAGCGGACAAAGGGGGATCTCGTAGATGTTGAACTCTTCGAACGCGAGCACACATTCGCGATGGAGCACGTGAGAGCAGGTCAGCAATGCTGCGTCGGCCATGCTCGTGCTGGACCCACACAGCGCAACTCGTCAGTGACGACAATGGTTAAACGACTCTGGTGCGCGCAGTTGCATACCTGAACGCATGAATGCAAATTGGACACTCCTTGTCTCCGCGGGCGTGGGCCTGTTTAACCCACGTGAGCGTTGTGAGTGAGATAAACGATACGCTTCAGGCGTTCTAATTCCTCAATCTCACCTTCAAGTAGATCTTCGTCCAGTCCGGCCCTGCGGGATTCCTCGCCATACAATCTTCCCACAGACAAACGTTGAGAAATGTGCTCATTCTGTCCGCCTTTGAGTTGGCACAAGGAGGTTCAGGTACCGTCGTCCGTCTGGGGCTGTGACTCGGAGAACACTTGCTTGCTCATCGAGATGGTTCGGTCAAACTCTGCGAGTAGCGAATCGATGGAGTCGTCTCGCGCACGCATCGCTGAGACGAGTCGGTCCGCTGTTTTGCCCACTCTTTGACCCATACCGCGTCGTCAGACACATGACATTCCGCTACAATGAACTCGCAATATTCCACAACAGTAGGAGCCTCCATACCTGTTCGCGAGAAACGCACGCCGCCGCATTGGATCGCCCTTACCCCGACGATAGTACTGCATCACACGTGAAACAACAGGGTGAGTCGATCGAAAGGAAACTGTAGAGGCCGCCCAGACGCTTTCGTACGTCGTGCCAGAGCCTTCCAACCTTCTTGCGAGTAAGATGGCCTCGGCAGGCCGCCTAGAATGTAGTTTCGAGAAAGTAAGATGACTCGTCTCACATCTCCAGCCCGTGCTCGAGCGCCGCACGTACCTGAATGCGTGTAGCGCATCTCTCGCGATGGATTCCAGCGGCTTTCGACGTCATCCGCTTCTGGTAATTCTCCTTGCGGCATAGCGGACAAACGCGCTGCTTCGTCCGCAAAAACCTATGAGACGTGACTCCACGGTACCGCATCAGTAATGGTGGCGAGAGCTCAGCGGTTGTTTCTTCACCTCTCGAAGCTCTGCATGCACGCCAAGTGGAACATGTGCGAACAGCTGAGCAGGACCTGCTCCTGCACACCGAAGGGCTCGCGGCAGATGGAGCACGGGTGCAGCGCGTCGCCGCGATCCAGGGCCTGGCTCTCGCAGCGCTCCCATTCGTCTCGCGACAGCTTCGGCGGCGGTGCGGGGACCTGGCGACATCCACACCAATGGTTGAGGATCACCTTGTCGTTCTCTTGCCGTTCGCGAGCCAGGCTGAGAGGCCTGAGATATATAGTGCAGCGTACCAGTCCTCGCTGTTGCGCCAGTGTGTTCTGTTGGCGACGTGGTCGTGAGGGACTCAGCGCGCCACACGCGCTGCAGCGCTCGTCGCGGTTGCTTGAGCCGCGGAAAGAGGTCTTGCTGTCGTCGTTTTCGAACGTGCATGTTTCACAGACCCACACGCGACGATACTCATGCTGTTCACGAGTGTCTGCTGCCGTCGCCGACAGTCCAGCGGAGGAGGGAATCTGGCTTGTAGCGCGAGCCTGCGGGACAAGGCTGTGAGCTACGTACGCTCAGCATCGGACATCGTAGCAAGCAACGCTAGACAGCGAACGTGCCGCGAGATGCGGCTCCTTTCGGAGCGCTGTGGGCTTGATCGCAGAAGATCCTGTTGGCTGCGACGGCGTCGGTCGTGGGCGTGCGAAAGGCTTCGCCAGTCGAGGTGGCGGCGCGTTGAGCGCCATCGAGCGCATGAGGTGGTCTTGCAGCGCCGCGGCATTGATGATCGTCGCCGTCTCTTTGGGGAGCCCCTCTAAACCTGGCCACCAGTTGATCGTCTAACGTTTGATGGGTGCATCTCCTATATGACAGTTTACCCTCTACTCACGCTTAGGAGCTCTCCTGCTCATGCCTGCCGGTTTTTGGTGACAGAAATGTCGATGTCAAGCTCGGGCCTACTCTTCCCTTACATTGAAGATATGGCGTGAAGGCATCATAGGACGCGTCGTTTCAGATATTTTGGAACGCTTCAGAACTGGCGACGGATCCTCCCCGCGGTGATGTAACTACTGCTGACCTCCACCACGCGACTGCTCCCACCGTCCGTCTACCAGAAGCGACGTCGCCGACAAGCGCGGGTCTGCGAAAACAAGAAACCGCACGCACAGAACACTATGGAGTCCAAGTTCCTCGACGAGGACGACGACCTCGGGTACAAGATCGGCAAGATGAAGCTCGCCGAGAAGCCCGGGCGGCTGGACGCCAAGAGCCTCCCGCCCAAGAGCGACGAGTCCCGCGTGGCCGAGGCCAAGCTTGACCTCGAGGTCGAGCGCGAGTGGAAGAGCCTGCAGAACGACACGAGCGGCGGCCGCATCGAGGTGTCGGCAAACCCGCGCGCCAAGAAGATCTGCAAGGGGCTCACCATGTGCGTTCTCTTTCGTTGTGGCGCGTCGGCGACGCGTATTCGATTGCATTTCCTTGTCGCTGACTTGGTTTGTCCACGCAATAGCAACCACATGAACATGCGCTGCGCGGACACCGGCAAGCTCATGTGGCAGTCCGAGGAGTGGTGCGTTGGCGTGGCACGCGTGTGCCTCTGGGAAACGGTTGTGGGCGTCGCTAACACTGCGTTACGAATTGCGTGTGGGTGTCGACAGGCGCGAGGATGTCTTCACAGTCGAACAAGAAGGTACGCCAGCGCGCGAGAGACGCGGTAATGTCTTTGTTGTGTTTCTTTTCGCGCTGATACCATGCGGGTTTGTGTAGCGCGCATTCCTCGCGCGATCCTCAAGTGCTCGGCAGTGGCTCGGGAGATCAACTTTAGCTCGGCTGAGGAGATCACGCAGTTCCGCCTCGAGCAGCGCATTTTCCTCGACGGCAGCTGCATCGAAGGTATCAAGAGGAAACGAGGGGATCTGCGCGATGGGCATGAGGACGCTGACACGCTGTGTTGGTGTAGAATGGCTCTTCGCGTTCGGGTTTGTGATCCCAGGCTCGACGAATTCGTGGCAGCAGACCATTGAGTCAGCTGGGCCGGACAATATGCTGGACCCGGACGTCATGAGGTGCGTCCTGTACAGAGGGTAAAGATACCACAACTAAGGAGCGAGGGCTGACGCATGAGTGGCGACGGGCTTGGTGTGGCTGTAGTGGGAAGCTCACGATTGAGACCGGCTTTTACGACGGGCAGCAGCCGATTGCCAAGACCGTCTACAGAATATATTACGTGTAGTCGACCGACCTGGAAGACAGGAACGAGCCTTCCAAGGGTAGGCGTCGCCGATCGCGCCCCATCTACAAGTTGGTGCGGTCGGCGTCTTCCGTCGGCTTGTCCTCGCGCTGCAGCTGGAAGCGATCCGGGAAATAGGCTAGCTCACCCTTCAGCGCATACAAATCGTCCACCACCGTGGGCTCGGGAGCAGGAGCCGAGTGCTTTGATTTACGCTGACTGCTGGTCTTGCGCGGCTGAGCCGCTTTGTGCTTCTTGTCGCCCGCGACGTCCGGGCTGGCCTGACCAATGATCTGAACGACCAGTTTCTTGGGCGCCTTGAGGATAGCTTCGCGGTAGTACCCGAGCAACTCGTGCTTGGTGCAGTGCTCAAGTTCGCTCGCGAGGCGCTCGTTGATGTCGAAGATCAGGCGCCCCGATGAGATCTCGTACCAGTAGCGTTGCGTCATCTCCAGCAGATTGTGGTCCGGCTCGAGCTTCTTCAGGATCTGCGCTTGGATGTGGTCCTGGAAATGCTCCTTGGGCATGGATGCGACTGCGTGCTCGAACTCGGCGAGGAATCGGTCGATACACGAGCGGATGTAGCTCGACTTGAAGAGCGACGACTGCACCGTGATGCCAAAGCCAATGACGCCGTGCGTGAGGCGCACAGTGCATGACACTTCGTAGCCCAGCTCTTGCTTTGTGCGCAGCGTGTCAAACAGCGGCTCTTCCATCAGCTGGTGCAGCAAATCCGCGTACGCGAGCATGCGAATGTTGTGCTCGCCAAACTGGAAGTAGTACTCCACGTGAGTGTTCTTGTCCTCGGCGTGCTCGCTCTTGGCCTGCAGAAGCAGCCCGGAAGGCACCACTGGCAATTGGTGAATGTGACGCGCAGGCCATTCACTACGGGGCAGTGCTGCCATGGGGGACGAAGCGACACGGCGCAGGCCCTCCTCGACGATTGCCTGGAGCTCATTCGCTACAGGAGGCAGCAGGTTGCCGTGCGCAAACGTAGCCAGGAACGCGCCGGACGTCCACAGCGAGTTGGCCACAAACAGCTTGAGCTGCTCCAGGGTGGCAGCTTCTGCCGCGACGATCGCCTCATCGCGGCTGAAGCCTTGACGCTCCAGCAGCTGCAGACGCAGGTACTTGGCCTTGTGCGCGGGCTTGATGAGTGAATTCTTGTACTCGCGCGTCACATCTTGCTTGATGAGTTCGAATCGCTGCGCATCAAACGCCGGTGCAAACAGCTTCTCCGTCACGAGTTTGACGAGAAGCCCCAGCTTGTCGCTGAAGCCACCAAACAGAAGCTCGAGTCCCGTGTCTTTCACATGCAGCGAGTACATGAGCTCCGCGACACTGGCGTGGTAAGCAAACTCGTTCAGCGCGTCCCGCACGAGCCTGACAAACAGCCCTGTGAGCACGAGGTTCTCTGCACTCTTCATCACTGACGGGAGCTGAATGAGAAAGGCGACAGAGGCGCGCGGAGTGAGGAAGACGCGGTCAGGCTTGTACCAGAGCTTGCCAAATGGCTGCGATTCCACTTGCACGGCCCCGGTGAACGTCGACTCGGGCACCAGGGTGAAGTCGCGCGGGACGAATGGGTTCGGCTGCGGTAATTGGATATCCTCGTGGACGTGGGTCGCGTTTTTCCATCTGGCGAGGGTGCTCTCTGAAATGAACTCCTTCACGTACTTGACACCGAACCATTTCTCCTCAATCGTCTTTTCCTCAAACGACGGCACCTTCGTCGCGTGCGTCTGCGAGACAAGCAGCACACGAACGTTCGCTGGCGTCAAATACTTCATCAGGGAGACGACCGCGTCGCGCTGTAACGAGCCGCGGTACAGGTTGTACGTGAGCAAGTCCTCTGGCGGCACTTTGAACATGTCCTGGGGTGTACACAAAGTACATTTAGCACCCGGATATCGCGTGTCTGACGGTGGTGGAGCAGAGAGAAACGAACCTGCATGATCTGAGCGAGCTCTTCGCACTGTTCGACCGCGCTGTCGTCTTCTTGGAAGCGGAAGGAGATGTCCGCGAGCGCCTGCAGCTCCTCAAATACCCACTCGGGCAGCCCCGAGGCGGTCAGCATCGTGATGTACTCGAACACGGCCTCGACGATTGATTCCCAGTGGTCGATGCCCCCCATCGTGAGCTTCATGGTCACGTCAAATTTGGCGCCGAACGTGCCTGCGTCGAACCCATCGCTATCCGTCACACCCGCCGTGATGGACGAGATCCAGCCCTGACGCTTGAGCTGAAGATACCATTGAGGTTAGGCATAGTTCACAGTTGCGGTCAATCAAGGCCGAAAGACACATCGACATCGTACATGAGACAGCAGCGAGCCTTCACTCTCGTGGCCGATGAGACTGGCGACGTAGTCGGCAGGCTTTTGGTGGTGGTGGCCAAAGACCGGCGGCACCATCCACTCGAGATGCAGCGTGTGGATGTCGCGCACAGGGACGATCCGACACAGCATGGGCGACGCGTCTACGCCCTCGCCAAAGGGGAACCCGACCGATACAAACTCGGGGCGCGTGACGTTCCGGTTGGGGATCGCGCTGTACGACGCCGTGACCCACTTCTCCAACTCGTCGAGCGAGTCCTCGCCGCAGACCACGAGCTTCATGAGGTTGGCCGAGTAGAAGCGGTCGTAGAACGCGCGGATCTCGCTGCGCACGTCGATGCCCGCTTGCGCGGCCTCGTCCTTGAGGCTGCGCTCGTTGCCCCAGCCGAAGCGCCGGTACGGGTGGGCGGCCGGCGCCGTGTCACACAGCACTTGCTGGAGCCGCACCTGGTCGTTCTGCGTGGCCTGGCTGAACTCGGACTCGATCGCCGACAGCTCGCGGTCGAGCGCGTCGGCCTTCATGAGCGGCGAGATGAAAAAGTGCGCAAACATGTCGAGCGCCTTCTCGAGGTGCGCCGGGCCCACTTCGAACGTGTAGCTCGTCATCTCGTTGTCGGTCTGGCCGTTGCTGAAGCCGCCGTGGGCGCTCAGGAACGACTCGAACTCGTTCTCGTCCGGGTACTTTTCGCTGCCTGTTTATATCATGGGTGTCAGTGGACTGCCTCCATACAAAGCTCCAACGAAGGATAGACGCACCCATGAAGAGCATGTGCTCGAGGTAGTGCGCGAGCCCCGGCAGGATCTCCGGCTCGGCGAAGCTGCCGACGCCGACCGTGAGACACGCGCCGGCGCGGCGCCGCGCGGCGCCGCCCTCATCCTCGTCGCCGTCGAACGCGCTCTGGTCGCTTCCGCCGCCGCTGCTCATGTCGTCGTCGTCTTCCTCCTCCTCGTCGTCGTCGTCAAACTCGTCGTCGTCGTCTTCCTCGTCGTGGTCGTCCGCCGGGCCCGCGCGCGGCACGTCGATCATGGAGATGAGCAGCACCTGCAGCGCGTTGGGCAGAGTGAGCAGGCGGTACTGCTTCTTGTCGCTCGGCGACTTGGTGCGCTCGACGACGTCCATGGTCATTTTCGTCGGCAGGAGTACAAGACGAATGGATACGTCCAGCAACCCCAAGGGGGTACGTTTCCAGTCCTGTCCCTTGTTTTGGCTGATTCCAACAAGGGACATGGACCTCCAACGAGGGACGCACTGAAACAAGGGAAATCGGACCTTGGCCGCGCCATCCACACACCGGACGCTCCGCTGCCACCGCGCCAAGACCGCCTACATCGAAGCGAATATGAAGCTCGGCAAGACGTTGTCTGTGGAGCACATCAAGCGTATGACGCTGCGCACGGTGCGCGAGAACAGCGAGGGCCAGACCGAGTTCCTCGCGTTCATGAGCGCGCTCGAGCGCAACGACTTTGACGAGAACCTCTGCAAGCGCGAGTCCAAGCAGCTCGAGAAGATCATGACGTTCAAGGTGCGTTGAGCAGAACGGTGGACTACTCTCACTACGCCACGCGCTGCGCTGCTTCCATCGCGCGTGGAGACGAGGGGGCGTTCAGAATGATCGCTCTGCGCGTGGCTACGGTGTGCGCATAGGAATTGGCGAATGGACGGCGACTGACCATGTGCGTATTTTTGTCCTGCTGTACAGGCGGCGCGCCGCAACGCCGAGCACCGCTCGACGCTGAACTTCCACGTCATCCGCATGTTGAAGGGTATGAGTCGCGGCAGCCAGAACAAGTAGAGAGGAGGAGTATCGTTCAATCCACGTTCCTATTTCTCGAACTCCCGCCCAAAGTGTTGAGAGAACGCGGTGGTGCCGGTCTTGTTCCGCCGATCTCTTTCAATCGTGTTTGATCATTCGGGACGTGCTGTCAGGGCTGCCAACATCGATGCACCGTGCACACAAAGGCAACGGAAGCGGCGTCCGGGACGCCGCGTCCCGTTGAGTTGCTAAGTAGGAGTTGCCATCTCGCCACGGTCCCATCAGGGCTAATGTCGAAGCGAGGAGACTGGGTTGGCCTGGTTCATGTGGGCTAGCACGCAAGGGAGACCCTGAAGGCTAATTACCACAAACACACTATATTAGTACATTCAGAATGGCCACTCTGATTGGCCAGCGTACTTGGGCGCGTCCCGGGCTTTTGAAACTTTGAAAAAGCGGGACCGACCGACGAGGCATTTTGGATAATATCCGCGCCCACCATGGAGGCGCTACGCGGCGCGCTGCACGAGCACAAGGAGAACGTGGAGGCGAGCGTCAGCCGCGGCAAGGTCGCGTACAATGGTGAGTTTCCCGCCCCCCCATGCGTGCGCTTGAGTGTACGACGCGCTCACGCCCTGCGCTTTCCTCCCCGCAGATCTGCCTGGTAAAGCGCGCACGCCCGGCGGCAAGCTGCAGCCGTACTCGACGCCCAAGTCCGTGAAGGCCACCGACAAGAGCAGCAGCATGACGAAGAAGCCGAGGTGAGATAACTTGGATGATGGACGCGCCTGCCCCCGTCCACATTGGGTGAAAGTGAAGAAACTGACGTAGCTGCGCATTGATTCAGACGCGCGCTCGGGGACATTTCGAACCAGCACCGCACGCCCAACGGCAACAAATCGAACACGGATGTGCTGGGGAAGCGCACAAATGACGGAAAGATGCGCGCGCCATTGAAGTCGACGACACCGGCTTCTGCGAAGAAGGCCAGGTCATCGATGCTCCAAGCCGTCACGCCCAAACGCACCGCCCCGGTGACGGAGAAGGTTGAGGTACGATTGACACATGCCGGTTTCTACAGCACTGCTCGCTCACACAAGTTTTACTCTCTTCCTGCTCTAGGAAATCGAGTTTGCGTACGGCGGCTTGCCCTCGTTCGGACCGGACCCCGCATACCTGGAGCGAATCCGCGAAGAGGTCCAACGCGAAATCCACGACCATAGCGCACCAAACATTATGGACGAGTACATCATTGAAGACAAGTCGTCGAGTCGCTGGGAGTCGGAGATCAGCCTGCTCAACGGTGATGCCGCGCCTTCTCCGTGGTGGACTTCGGACGGAGCCGCCGAGTCGTCATTCACCGAAACGATCACGTGGAGCGATGACTCCATTCACTCGACCGTAGACCTCAACACACCCGAGCCTGACGAATGTGATGAGCTCCAACCCGAAGAAAACGATGGTCTGCTGGATGAGATTCTGAACATAGATATCCCAGTCACGATCGAGTAGTGCAGCAACCACAGAACCACGGAAACGTAGTGGATGCGACTCAGAGTGTATGATTTTTTACGTGTAGTTTATTGAGCGAATCGAGCACCGTAGTTTTACCTTCGTCTCGTCTTCTCAGCTGACGGAGCTTGTTGGTACGATCTTGTCCACACGAACCATCGCCTTGAGGGTCGCGAGAGCTTCGTTGGATGCACACGTCCAGTCGTCCACAGAGACGAAGTGGACAAGTAGTTGGTCTTCCCAGCTATGCGGAACTTTTCGTGCACGTGGCGGAATAGTGCGGCCGTCTTTGCGTAGCGCAAGGATATCGGACGCGCGCTTCACGATCTGCGATGGGATGCCTGTTGAGGTGTTAGTCGCTAGCTGGTTTACAATGGTAATAACAACGGACTCGTACCACAAGTCACTGCACATCCAAGGGCATTGCTTGAGAACGTGACTCCTTGGCGGAGTTCGTGAAGAGGAACAAACATCTTCACTGGTTCCTCTGAAGTAGTCGATGCCTCGACCGAAGCCATCATGGCACAAGAGACCCCATTCTCGGTCTCGGCGCATTCGCCGAGTCCGGTTGCATCTGAGGCTGAACTCGACATCTCCACGCTTTCCGAGAGCAGATTTTTCCGAAACACATCCTATCGTAGACAGCATGTGAGATTGTGGCTTTGAAAAGACGAATGTGCGAACACGTACCAGCAGGTGTGTCGTGATCACGACTCGTGGCTGATTATGATGCTGTTTTTGACGCATAAAATGCTTGATTGCCGCGGCCTACGGATATCCAAAACTCAGCCAAGAATACAGCAGTCATTCGATCTATCTGCCATACCAGCAATGCAGTTCCGTCAGCTTCAGCAGTGCCTTTACCGAACTCATCAATCAAGAAAAGGGCACGACTGCGTCGCTCTTTGAGCATCCAGGATAACTAGTGAAGCAAAATATGAACACCCTCCAATTCTTCCCGTGCGTGGACCGTCCTCACCTGATTGCAGTCGATTGTAAATGAGCTCTGGGAGATTGCCGCAGTCTCCATGCTGAGATCTGTTAGACGGATTGTTGTAGAAAAATGAAGAGTGTTCCAATACCTGTGAATGCGCGTCAGAATTTTGCTCACAGGCCCAATAATCGCTGCAAGTAGAGTAGAGGTGGTGTTTAATGTGTGACAACAGCAGCACGTTGGCTTGAAGAGTTCATACCTTCATCGGCTGGGACGAACGCACCGATTTGGCTCATGAACTGGATTAGACCCACCATTTTGAGGTACACTGATTTTCCTGTTCCAGTCACAATGGCGTGAGGATAGGTATCATCCAAGTGGCCGATATGGGCATGCACGCCACAAACCAGATCCGTTTTGTCCTGAGATCAACATGGTCATTGCTTTCGTGTCGAGACGCGCATCATTCGCGATGAATCGGTCAACGATCAGTTCTTGGAGAGGATGCCTCGCTTGTCGCACGACAAATTCGTTCTTCTCCGTGATTGTCGGCCTTTGATTGCACAGTTTGACTCAGTGCACGCCGAGCAACATCGTCATTTGCTTGTAGCTGACCTTTTGTGGTTGAATGTGCGCGCAGTGTCCGCTAGTGAGGCGACGCAGTCTACAAGCCCCACTACCGTGACCATTTCTGCAAAAAAAACAAATGTTTGAGAACGTGGTCACACATATCGAATAAGTCACATCTCACCGAAAACACTTTGCTCGTATTGTAGCACAGCTACAGTCAGCTCCTCAAGCAGGTCTGATTTTGTTAGACCACGAGTGTGAACGCAATGGTGCTGTCGGTGATCAACTCATACCTCGTTGCAAATCTTGAATGAAGCCTTTATCAACCTCACGTTAGTCTTGGGTGCTTGCCCCATCTCGTAACGACAAGACTTACCGAAAATGTCCCCAACTGAAACGTCCAAATCACGGCAGCTGACATCCTGGTGAAAATGATGAGATGCGTACTCGGAAGACACAGCAAACGGTATCTTGCCTCACCTTGTAATAGAACGTGGCATCGTCTTCTTGGAATTGAAAGACAAAATCTGACAATGCAGTCGGTGCATCGCAGCAGATGACGTAACCCACTTGTGGTATGTATTGGACCGTGATCGAAGACAAGCTTGGGTGAGCCTCTTGAATTTGGTGCGCAACTTCTGTGAGCACCTTATATCGGATAAATGAAAGTCAGGTACTCGGTTGGGTCCATCCGTGCGACATCCAGCTTACATTGTCCAAGTCCTCATACTTGCGGCGAGCTTCGTCAAGGACTTCGGATACGCCGGCCCTGATGACAACACTGTCTTCCTGGAGGCTCTCATCAAAGTCGATGATATTCCCGAGGAGATTGCTCACATGGACCACCCCCCGTTCTGGCAACGCGGCCGATATGAGTGATGGCAATTCGGTGCCTTCGCTTTCGGAGCACACGTTCTGAAGCGACGATCTATCACAAGTGAAAACTCAGTGTCGATAATCATATACGAACTGCTGGTCGAGCGTACATACTGCACAGCCAAAAAGCTGGAAATGGAGGTATTCAGTTTGCTCCACTCTGCCGCTGAAGCACACCGCCCACGGATTTTGGCGAAGACTCTTGATACATCTCCAAACGATTTGAGCTTTCCTTGCTACAAAGGTGTTAGCCGAAATAATGGCGGTGCATGCAGTGTGAATTTCGTACCAACGTCTTGAGAAGATCTTCATTATTTCCTGCAGCGAAAAATTCCACCGCGTCTAAGCGTTCGTTGATATTCGACGACCTCACTAGCGGCATGAGCATCCATTGCTTCAAGAGGAGGGACCCAGCTTTCGTAACTGTCCGATTCAGCAACCCAAACAAGCTACAGAATTCGTCGTGAGATTTTGCGTACTACCATCAAGTTTGTATACACATACCTGAAGCCTTCCTTCGCACGACCGGCCTCCTTTACGAGTGAGGGGTGAGATTCCTGCACGAAACACTGTGAGTGAAGAGCTTCAAGAATCATATACACACACCTACTCGACTGAATATCTGCAACGACTCGAAGCTGCTGCTGTCGATGTGCATGAAACCCTCCAGTGCCACTCGATCAACTGCAGACAAGCAAATCGTCGATTTTGTCTCGAGTTGATTGCCGATCTGGAAAATGAGTGAGAAGGAGTTGTCTTTACAGCAATCACAGTTGAAGTGTTCGAGCAAACCTTTTCCGAAGATAAATATCCCACGAGTGCTATCAGGTTATCAACGAATGTGTCACTTCATGCATGACGCGCGAAACATAGGAAGTACTTCTCAAAACACCTCCAGCAGCACGAATGAGGGTCTTGCTTTCGAAATCAAAGCAGCTGCCAAGGAACTTGTAGATCTCCCGTCTTACAAACAAAATACGTCTGTTAGTGAAGAAGCGAGCCCGGTGTGTGCACCACAGCCTTGTGGGATAGTGTTCACCTGGTGACTTCATGGCTCAACGAGTCTCGGTCCCACCAAGTACCTCCAATGCGGACGTTCTCGATGGCTTGACATGCTCGGAGGTAGTTGAACTCTGCACGTTGGTGAGGTCAGTCAATATTTCGGAGGAACGTCGATTATGGGCTTGGTAAAAACCTTGATGCTGAAGGGAACAAGTCAAACGGCTCAGCCTCGATCATCCTCAGCGTGACGTTGGCACCATCCACTTGAGCTAATCAGCACACCTTCCGGATAGTCACCGCTGCGTTCCGTTGCAGCTTTGCGTGAACCGTCTTCAGCATCTGGAGAAGGCCATGCGTCGTTGCATTTCTCGTAGACACCACGACTCGATGGATGCCAAACTGGAGGTGAACCCGCTCAATAATCTGACCAGAAGCGGTTAGCACTCAAGCAGCAACCGTTAATTTCCCCTCGCACGGACGTGCGACAGCTCACGTTCATCAGTTCTTCCTGCGAGCCTATCGGGAGCTGCAAGGTTCGTAGCCTTGTAGTGGTGGAGTCGTACACTGCTACGCCCAGCTCTCCTTGGTCGAAGAGAAGCGCCATGTACACCAGCTCTTCGTCACCATCCTCTGGACTTGAATCTGGCGCCTCAGCCTGTGCGCGCACCCAGCCCCCCCACACGTTCACGACCACATCATACGGCGATGCAAATCGCGGCCACACGCACCTGAGGAACGCGTCCCAATGCCGTTGGGCGACGGTCGCGCGCCGCGGCGGCGCCCTCTCCTCTCTCCATGCTCGCTGCGTTTCCTTTCCCTTTCTGCTTTTGGTTGAAGTCGATTTGCCCGCGCGAACCCGTTTTCATTTGGGTGGGTTTTGGGAGGCAACCCGTATCGCTTTAGAGGGGTTTTACGAGTGGGACACACATTTTGAATTGGGGGCAAACTTTCTCCAGTGCGGAAGAGAAGACGAGCGACAAAAAGGAAACGATGGTGAGCACCGGCCGCCGCCAGCGCTGCCGCCGATGCCGCAAGCGCGCTGCATCCGTGGAGATGCGCTACCCATCGCAGAACTTTCTGCGGCTCACACTTTTCCTATTGTGCGAACAGGCTACGTCGCAGAAGTCGGAGAACGTCATCACGCTCAAGGGCTCGGTGGACATTGTGACCGAGTTCTTCTCGTATGGCATCAACAGGTTGGTTGCCTCGGCACGCGCGGACTTGGTCTGCCATCTCGCCATGTGCGCTCACCCGGTTTTGCTGCGCTAGCATCCTGTACCAGCGCGGCATCTATCCTGCTGAAAGTTTCAAGCAGGAACAAAAGTATGGCCTGAACATGCTTGTCACAAGTGACGAGAAGCTCGACGCCTTCCTCAAGAAGTTTCTCGAGCAACTCGCAGGTGCGATAATCCATCACACAAGCTAGTGGCAAGCAGGATGGGTTTTCGTTTTGACGTTGTGCGTTTGGTAGACTGGCTCATGAAGGGCGAGGTCCAGAAGCTCGTGATCGTAGTGACTGGACTGGAGTCGAAGGAGGTGCTCGAACGATGGGCATTCGAGGTGCACGCGGAGCAACCCAAGAGCGGCGAGTACGTATGAGCACTCTGTATTTCCTTTACTTGGGGACTGTGCATCTAAGACTTTCCGTGCCCACAGAGCGGCTCCGACCAAGCCCGTGAAGGAGATCATGTCGGAGATCCAGGCGATCATCCGCCAAATCACCGCGAGTGTGTCCTTCCTGCCGCTTCTCGACGAGCAATGCACATTCGACCTACTGGTCTACACGGACAAGAACTCCGAAGTTCCGGCCCTGTGGGAGGAATCGGACCCTCGCTTCATCAAGGATCCGACAGAAGTGCGCTTGCGGTCGTTCTCGACAAAGGTAAGGTTTGGCACCATGGAGCCTCTTGCTGGTATTAATACCCTCTATCCGTGAAGTTGTGGGTCGCTGACGCAGCTCATTATTTCAGATCCACAAGGTCGACACCATGGTCACGTACAAGAACCCAGAAAGCGATAGCATATAATTTGCCCTCATACTGCGACGTCCACAATGCATACTTCGAACGATCAAAGATTACTTTGCCTTTTGCGTCTCGAAACGTGTAAGAAGCGTCTTGATCTGCTTTTCGAACGTCTGCTTGTCGAAGAAACCCTCTTCATCGAAGAACTTGCCGATGTACAGCTCCTGCTGGACACTGTGGGCCGGGGTAGCGTCGAACTGAATCTCCACCGCGTAATTCGGCTCCGTGTACGGCAGGTTCGTCTTGATCACAACAGTGGGGCCCGAATTTCCCTACATAGAGAAAGAGAATGTCAGTCAGCCACGTGTGTAGGAAGGGGGGCGATACAAATGCTGTGTTGAGACGCACCTTCTTGGACATGCGCACCAAAATATCACGCTCAACAAAGACCGTGTACGCCAACAGCACAGCATGGATCGCAAAGAACCTAGAGACAACACATAGAATCAACATGAGTCTCCACCGAATCGCAATCATTTACAGAGAAAGTCATGGCAACGCACCCGATGACACAGGAGTAGATGAGCGTGCGCTCCGTGATCGCCGGCGTTCGGTAGAAGTGCGAGGCGGCCGCGATCACCGACGCCACGACCATGAGGATGAGCTTGACATTGTCCCAGCCGTAGTGGACGACGTAGTCCTCGTGGCTCTGGCAAAACTCGACGACGGCGTCATCCATCATGTTCCGGACCGCGTTCTGGTCGCCGAGCTCGACGTGGTGCGCTGAAAGAGAGGAAAATCAGTCACGAGTCAGCCGGTGTCGCGCATCTTACTACATCACCACGCCACTCAGCCGGCGCTCGTATACTTACGGTTCTCTTCGATCTCCTCCTCCTCGTACACATCCGACGCCTTGCGCTTCTCCGCGCTCTGCGACCCGCCCATAGCTGCCTCTGTAGTGCGACCGAAGAAGAGAAGATTCCAATCAGGTCCGACGGTGCTTTGGCCAGAACTGGCGAACAGGGTTGTTGACGTGGATGCGCCCGCTGCTTTCCCGTACGGAAACCCCCTTTACATGATATCCCACGATTATCTTCGAATACGGGTTAACTGCTCTTCACCGGAGTTGCCAACCCGCAGAAAACCCACCGAGCGTGCTCCAGGAAAGGAGCAAGTGGGCACATCGCGAGGAGAGAACGATGGTCAAGTCCAAGGCGACCGACGACGACGCCAAGCGCAAGGCCAAGCGCCCCAAGTCCAAGGCCGACGAGCCAGAGTCGCCCGTGCGGCCGTCGACGGCGCAGGCGTCCGTTGCCACGCCGCAGTACACGCCGTCGCACGCCACGACACCAGGTACGGACAAGGGACCGCACGGCAAAGGCCAATGGGGTGTACCCGCTGATCAATGATCGATGTGTTTGTAGCTACGATGGGGAGCGCGAAGGCGTCGCCTGCCAGTCGATACGACAGCTCGCTCGGGCTGCTGACGAAGAAGTTTGTCGACCTGATCCAGTCGTCCACGACGGGCGATCTCGACTTGAACAGCGCCGCCGTATCCCTCGGTGTGCAGGTGCGTGCGACGACGCTGAATAGACCAGTATCTTACGGTGCGCGCACTCACACTGACCACGCGATTTCGGTGAGCAGAAGCGCCGCATTTACGACATCACCAATGTGCTTGAGGGTATCGGGCTCATCGAGAAGACTTCCAAGAACAACATCCACTGGAAGTAAGTACCCATCGGCGTTTCCGCTATCAGTCTTTGCTGGAGAGCTCAAAAGCGGATTGCTTGTTTGCATAGGGGGGCAAGCGGTACACTGGGAACATCCGATAACGTCCAAGATATGGAGCATCTACTCCATACGATCTCGGAGCTCATGAAAGAAGAGCGCAAATACGATCAGCACATCAAGACCGTGAGCCAAAACATCCGAAGACTTTACGAAGAAGAAGCCTTCGAGAAGGGCGGATTCGAGAGCCTTTCGTACATCACCCACGACGATATGCGCAGTCTCGAGAGCTTCAAAGATCAGAGCGTCATGGCTATCAAAGCCCCACCTGGGACCACGCTTGAGGTACCCGACCCGGACGAAGGCATGCCGAGTGGCAAGCGACGCTACCAGATATTCCTCAAGTCATCAGGTGAGACGGGTTGCATGAAAGGACATATTCGGAGCCTAAGATACTGACCTCTTGGAATGATTCCATCGCGAGCGTAGACGGCCCCGTCGACGTTTTCTTAGTGCGGCAACTTGCCGAAGGCGAGGATGGCGCCTCTGCATCACTATCTGCTGCTCCTTCGGTTCCACAAAGTCCAGTGGCTCATGTTGATCAGGTAAGCATGCAAGAACGACCTAACATGCTGGGACTGGTTCTCACATGCGTTTATCCTTCGCGAGGTTTGCAGAAGTCCTACGATTCCGATAGTGGTTTGTTCAAGCTAGCTCCGCTGAAGGTATGCGCGGACGTTTATGTTTTGGCGCCTCCTTGCGGGCTCAAGACTGACTGATTGCCTTTCTTACAGACGGATCCCGACTTTTGCTTTAACCTCGACGAATCAGAGGGCATCTCCGACTTTTTCGCGGACTGCCCGTAGTCGATGCATAAGGATCATTCATTGCGGTTTGAGAACGGCAGTAGCTGCATTCAGGTTCTCTACCTGATATTTAACATTGAGAAAAAGAAGGCACCCATTGTTGTGTGCTTGAGGTCCTCCGGGATACGCTTTAGTCATCAGACTTGGCCGATGGGACACGGTTACTCATGGCCAGCGCTGTGTACTTCATGCCAGCGCCAGCAAACTTTTTCTTGCGCTCTTCGGCTTCCTGCTTCCGGTCTTCTAGCTCTTGTGTGCGCTGAGCCCAGTACGCCTGCTTTTTGTTTCGATCTTCGATCATCCGCCGGAACTTGGACCCGGACTGCGCAGCTTCGACGGCCTCTCCGATGTCCTCCCCGTCGTCGCAGACAATCTGAATGTTGGTAACCTGTTGCCATCGTCGCAGTAAGTTGAGCATTCGTGGTTGATCTTCAGACCATAGTAGCAATGGGGAACATGACGTACCCAGACGTTGCGCTGCTCTTCGTCATCAGCCTCTAAGTCCAGCAAGACCTCTCCCTTCCGAGACACGATCGTGAAAGTCGTGGTGCCTAGACAAACGAACGCCTTTCAACACTCTGTGGAGCTGAAGAATAGACCGAGAAATGGCGTACCTTGCACTTTGACAGTCCCGACTATGTTCACGTCGATCTTGGTCGCGGACTTGTTCCCCTCATGCGGCTTCCAGATAAAACTATGATGGCAAACAGGCAAGGTCCCATCAGCCACGCACGGTCAGCGCTAGCTCCCGCCAGCGCGCACGGACGCGCACTCACAATTGCTCATCACCCGATAGCCGCAGGTGGATCTTCTCCGTGCCCGACTGGATCCCCAGCAGAAACTTCTTGCGCTTGAACACGCCGCCTACGTGTTGCAGTGCCGCTCGTTATACCACCACTCCAGAGAGACACCTTGCGGGCGCCTGCGCGTGCCCCTCATTAGCTATTACGTGCGTACCTTGCTGCAGCACGAGCAGCCGATGGCGCTGCTCTTCGTGCGTCCGGCACTGCTCGAGGCAGTTGAGCTGGTTGCCCATGGCGCCGCGAGTGTCGCTGACGCTGCTTCAGCGATTCGATCGATTCCTGGTGTTCTAGGTTCTCAAACTGCATTTTTGAGCTGTTCAAGTTGCAAATCATAACCTGGTCGGTTACGGATCGTTTTCCTCATTTTAGGGTAGGTGTGGGACATCACATCACCTTCAACATCAAGTCCTCCCCCGAGAGTCGTGGCCAGACAACAAATCGCGGGCCATCACCATGAGCAGCAAGAAGCAGCACGCGGACGCGGCAGAGGACGGGGGCGTGGTTATCGCCACCACTTTGAACAAGCAGCCGAGGACCAGCGCGTCTCTAATCACATCGGACGACGACGAGGTGGAGCACGAGGTCGTGCTGTTCCCCACGATCGTGCCGATGGAACACCCGTACAAACATCCCAACTACTTCGTCCGTGCCTGCTACCACGAGTACTACGAGCTCGTGTTCGAGTTGTATAACGATGACGCGCGAGGCGTGACGATCACGGGGACCCCCGGTAGGTACTCGTGCCACTCTGGACAACATTTCAGGTTTGGTTCTCATGCGGCTCTCCCCGTCTGTCTGTCGCCATCACCGTCACGAATACTTCGAAGCAGTGGTCTTCCTTCCATATCCCGTCTCGAGCTCCAAAACCTCTTCGTAACGTTACCTTACGCTGGGGCTATA
The DNA here is from genome assembly GCA_023336295.1 of Pythium folliculosum. NCBI lineage: Eukaryota > Oomycota > Peronosporomycetes > Pythiales > Pythiaceae > Pythium > Pythium folliculosum. The sequence goes on along the minus strand of JAADWV010000005.1, from coordinate 131,305 downwards.
CTCAGGAATAAAACTTCATAAAACTAGAAGTCAACAACACCTTTCGATCTTCCAAACATCATCAGCTATCGCAAGGGTTTTATGGGCCACTTACGCGGATGTGGGTGCCTCATGTGTATGTGTGTGAAATGCAGCTGGAAACTCACTCTAGGTTCCTTCGGTGAATCGGCAAGAACAACAACAAAAGATCCGGGCTGCGTTGAACTTACCCTGCTGCACCAAGTACATGATCTGTTCCGGGGAGCCACCCGACGTCGCGTTAGACACCGCCTACGCAGCTTCCTTGCGAATGTCAAACTCGGCCGTCGAATCGACAGGAAGCTAATCAGGGACGGGAAGATACCCTCCTCAATCACCTTCTGAATCTGGTTCTGGTTGCCGGCCGTAATGTTCGAGAGCGTCCAGCAGGTCTCCTTTCGGATGCCCTTCTTGGGGCTGCCCAAGAGCGACCGCAGTCACAGCAGGGCCTGGAGGTTGATGATGACCTGCGTCTGCAAGCCGTCGCACACGATGTTGCGGACGGTCCGCAGAGCGACCGACGGCGCGACTGGGGTCACCGTGCAGAGCGTTCTCCAGCGCGCTTGTGCGCGATTCCGGCCTGGTCGGAATTTGCGGCAAGCGGGGCGAGCCTATCTACGTTGTTCTCTGTATCGCCACGCGCTCTCAGTGGCCTCCGCCGGCTCCCCGCGTGGGGAGCTTGAACCACCACCGCAGCGAGACGTCTTGCGGGCACCTGCGCGTGCCCCTCGTTAGCTATTAAGTGCGTACCTTGCTGCAGCACGAGAAGCCGATGGCGCTGCTCTTCATGCGTCCGGCACTGCTCGAGGCAGTTGAGCTGGTTGCCCATGGCGCCGCGAGTGTTGCTGACGCTGCGTCGGCGATGGATTCTTGGTCCCCAAACTGCATTTCTGAGCTCTGCAGTTCCTGAATCATAACCAGGTAGGTTACGGATCGTTTTCTTCGATTCAGGGTAAGTAAGGGACCTCCCTTCTCCTTCAACATCAACCGTGGTTCTCCCGCCCCCGTCTCGAAGGCCCCGCCCGACCTGGCGCAGCAGGAAACGGGTCCCAGAGAACAAATCGCGGGCCATCGCCATGAGCACCATGAAGCGCCACGCGGACGCGACAGAGGAGCTTGGCGCTGCCCCTGCGAGCAAGCAACCGAGGAGCGATGCTTCTACCAGCATGTCGGACGATGCCCAGCTGGAGCACGAGGTCGTTCCGTTCCCCACGATCGTGCCGACGGAATACCCGTATAGGCAGCCCAACTACTTCTCCGCGCCTGCTACCACGAGTACTACGAGCTTGTGTTCGAGTTGTTTAACGATGACGCCACTGGCGTGACCATCACGGGGGCCCCAGGTACGAACTTGAACCATTCTCGATGGCACGTCTGACTTGGTTCTCACTCGACTCATCCGTCTGGCCGTGGGACCGCAGGTATCGGTAAGTCCCTGTTCATGGCCTACTTCTTTTCGCGTTACAGACGCGAGTGCCCCGACGCGACCATCACAATGGCATGCTTCGACCAACGGTCGCAGCTGTTGAAGGTCGTGATCGTCCAAGGCCAGAAAGAGGCGACGAAATTTGTGGTGGATAGTGCAATGAACGACGCTTTGACAAGGCATGTCTCCGACGAAGACCCCCACAAGAAGAATATCTGGCTGTTTGATGGCCCACCCAAGCGTGTTCTCTGCGACGTGAGGTGGGTCGTGTTCACGGGCCCGAAGAAGGAGTGGAAGGACTCGATCCGTAAAAGTTCGTCCGTGTACCCCATCGTATACATGCCCGTGTGGACGCTTGAGGAGCTTTGCCGTGCCGCCATCAAGCTGAAGCGACCGGATTTGCAGGAGCCCATCCCCGACAAACTGTTGATTGACTTGGGTGTGAGCCTAGCCGATGTGGATGATTCACTTGTGCGACCATCGCTGCTCAAGTTTCGCTTCGATATCTTCGGAGGTGTCCCACGCGTGTGTTTTGAAGCCAACTACACCTCATTCTTCCTCGAAGTTCAGTGGCTGGAAAAGCACTCGTGAGTCTGACCGCGGACCAGGTCTCCGTGTGCGTCAACAGCGCGGATGTACCTCCTGCAGTGCACCAACTTCTGCACTACGTCCTTGTCCGCACCACCCCATCCGGCCAAGACCTCTATTTCACACATGCAAAGATGCAAGTGGCGTCAACTGCTATCGAAAGGCTTCTAATGAAGCGACAATTCGATGGCATGAGCATCGGACGAGGTCTCAACCGTGCTGCCCGCTACGTTCTGGAATCGAGAGCGATCTGAGGGTACCCATCGAGATCCGCTTTCATGGAAGCACCCCTTTCGAGTGTTGGAGCCTCAATAGATCAATTGAGGCCAGACGTCTCGGAATCGAAGTTGCTGAAGTTCTCAACGCGGCTGTTCAACGAGGTGTACGAGTCGTGCACCTGTAGCGCTTGAACAGACGGGCACTTCCGAAGTTATTCACAACTACTACACGCGAACACAGGGCAGATAACCCTCGAGCAGCAACTGGCGTTGCCGTTCGGACGTCCTAAACGAAGTGAAAGTTGTTCAACTCCATGCACATTCAAGTTCAGAACACATATCGATCTTCCAAACATCATCAACTATCGCTAGGATTTTATTGGCCTCTGTTACTCGGATGTGGGTGCCTCATGTGTGTGTGTCCGTGTGTATGAAATGGAGTCGGATAGTCTTGCGTCCATCGACATGAAGCAGAGGGCTCCTGTCCCGCTCCACTATCCGACAACGACCTCTGAGAACGAAGGTCTCCGAGCCTAGTTGCCGAACTGGAACACGTTCGGCTGGCCGCCACCGGCACCAAACGTGAACTGCTGCGCCGACGCATCCTCGGCCGGGGCGAGGCTGTCTTCGGCCTCTTCCTCACCCTGGAAGTACGTCTCCACAATCTTGAGCGACTTCTGGTAAATATCTGCACAGAAAGCAAAACCAGCACTGTCAGATAGCCAAACCTTGTGACAGGAACACCACACTATACTCGACTCACCTTCATTCACATGGTACTGGAGCTGCTGGATCTTCTGGACACCCTCGGCCTCATCGATCAGTGTGGCCATGGAGTTGAAATCACCCGCACCCTTCTGGGTCTCACCCATGCGGAGGATGTTCTCGAGACCTTCCAGAGCCACAATAACGACCTTAGCGTCGTTGGCGGCGAGCAGATCACACAGCGGCTTGATGCAACCTATGGGCAATATAGTTTGTTCGGTGAGTCGGCAAGAATAATGATGAAACATCCGAGCTGCGCAGAACTTACCCTGCTGCACCAGGTACAAGATCTGTTCCGGGGAGCCACCAGACGTGGCGTTAGACACCGCCCACGCAGCTTCCTTGCGAATGTCAAACTCGGCTGTCGACAGGAAGCTAATCAGGGACGGAAAGATACCCTCCTCGATCACCTTCTGAATCTGGTTCTGGTTGCCGGCCGTGATGTTCGAGAGCGTCCAGCAGGTCTCCTTTCGGATGCCCTTCTTGGGGCTGTCCAAAAGCGAGCGCAGGCACGGCAGAGCCTGGAGGTTGATGATGACCTGCGTCTGCAAGTCGTCGCCGGTCACAATGTTGCCGACCGTTCGCAGAGCGGGGGTCTGCACCGACGGCGACGGGAAGAGCAGCAGCTCCACGATACGTCGGCAGACGCCAGCCTCAATCACAGCCTGGATCTTTTCGTTGGTGCCGTCCGACAGATACGAGAGCGCCCAGCACGCGTCCGTGAGGACCTCCTCGTCCTGGGTGTAGATCAGCTGGCCGAGCGTCGGGAGGGCAGGCTGCACGAGCTCGAACTGCGGCTGCGGCTTGCCACGGCAGAAGTTGGAGAGCGTCCAAGTCGCGTTGCGGAGCATCGTCGGCTTCGAGTTCTCCGTGAGCTGACCGAGGAGCGGGCGCAGCGCGCCGCAGCGCAGGACCATGTCACGGCACTCCACCGAGTCGCCAGCAATGTTGCCAAGCGCCCACACGGCCTGCTCGCGCACATCGTCGCTGGTCGAGAGAAGGAGCTTGCAGAAGATGGGCACGGCACCGTGGTGGATGACGACGGCGGTATCCTCCGAGGTGCCCGAGGCAATGTTCGTGAGCGCCCACGCGGCTTCAAACTGCAACTCGGGGAAGTCGTCGCGCTGCAAAAACTCGACAAAGATCGGCACGACGCCGGTGCTGATCACCTCCTTGATCGGCGGGTTGCGCTCTGAGGCCAATACATACAATGCGGAGATCAGTCATTGCAGATCATCTCAGCGGGAAACCTGGTGCTCGTCACAGAAACGCACCAATCGAGAGCAGCTTGCGGAACTTGGTGACGGCATCGAGCTGCGTGGGTCCGTCCGTGGAATGCACGCCCTGCACCATCGCCGGGAGCTCACCGAGCTGCATCGCACACAACAAAAAACAACCCCCGTGAGCATCCGCATTTCCCGGAGCGTATCTAGAATGTTCGGTCTACACGTACGCGCGTCGCCAGGGACACCTCCGAGCCGTCGGTGCCGCCGGCCATGCCGCCCGACGCGGCCATGCCAAAGTCGCCACCGCCCGCCTGCAAACAGAACACACGCATGGATGAAGGTTAGATCGGATCGCGCTTTGCTGGCTGGCGGGGGGTCCACATGGGAGGGAGCGTACCATACGACGGCGCTGGTTCAGCCGGTCCTCCTTGACCGTCTTGCGGATCTGCACGGTCGTCTCGGAGCGGCGGCGGCGGATCTCATCGGCGTCGATGGTCTTCTTGAAGTTGTTCTTGCGGTCGGGCACCTTTCCGCCCGCGAACGACATGGTTCTCTCTCTCTCTCTTGCTTGTTTTGGCGACGGGCGCTGTGCTTCTCCGGACGAGTGGGTCAATTCCTCCCAAGTGGGGGCTCTGTGTAGGTCCGGACGGTGTGCTGGACCGGGCGAGCCCCGCGATATTCTTTGGTGGAAACGCGGGAGGCTTTGCACCCCCTTTTTGAGGTTTTAGTGTAAAACCTCGAAAGAAGATGAGTTTCCCTGAAAAGTGTACCCAAAAACGTACCCCGACACCAAACGGGTACATCCTCAAGTCAAGTTGAAGAGACACCATAAGCCACTTCGAAGTACAACGGACGCGTTAGGGGGAAAGCATGGCGAGCGCGCCGCCAGGAGCGCGCAATGTGCTCATCCACGTATTCGACGAGTACCGCAAGACCGCCAAGGACTTTATCTGTCGGCGCGACGTGCTGCTGGAGAAAATGAAGTACTTTCGCGCGTATCTGAACCAGTCCAACGAGCTCGATGAGATCGACATCTCGGTGCACTGCGACGTCGAGATCTTCGAGTGGCTCGTGGAGTATATGCAACAGCATGAGTCCGAGTGGAAGGCGCGCCTCGCGCTGGACAACATCGCCTCGATCCTCGTGTCGTCCGAGTTTCTTCAGATGGATGCGTTGGTCGATGAGTGCATCAACTTCATCGCAGCCAGGATGCAAGACTTCCTCCAGCTACGAGTGGATTTTGGGTGCCTGTCGGACACTACCATCTCTAAGATCGCTGAGAGATGCAGCGCCGATGAGCTGCATAAGCTGCAAGACCCCAAGGACAAGATGCTATCCAAGCTGTTGCGCAAGAAGCTTGAAGGTCTATTGCGCGATCTCCAGCAACCCCACTCGGTGCTGAGCTGCTGTGTCAACTGTGAGATGCTGTACCTAAGCAGCGACGAAGATCGGCTCCACTGCTTTCGTGGCGAACGAATCCTGACCGTCCACGGAGAGCTACTGGCTGTCCACCAGGCCAAACCCGGTTGGACGTCGGACGAATGGGTTCGCGCGATTGTTCAAGACAAAGGCGTCAGCTGGAGTGGCGCGTATTGGTTTGTGTGGGCGAGCACGCGCTGCTTCAGCTGCGCCACCTGCCGACGATACTGTACGTTCATGGAGTTCCACGACTGTGCCTTTCATCCGGGCGCCGTGGTCGGTGTTGGGATTGAGGCCAAGTACAGTTGCTGCGGCACGCGCATCTTCTTTGGCGGTGAGTTCGATGGCGTTGGCTGCAAGACCCGGGACCACACACTGACGATAAGCGCCTCCCACGCACTGCGCGAAAGCGCGGAGCTACTGACAAAGCACGCTGACGCGATTGGTGCGGCCAAGCGATCCATTTTGGGCGAAAGCCTGGCAAAACCAATGCCCACCATCGACATGTCCGTGGTGCTCTCGGTGCGGTTGCCACCGCCGGCAATGGAAATTGATGCGGCCATGAAGAAGGCACTGCCACCCAGTGCCGACGCCAACTCGCCGCGGCGCCGCAAGCAGTGGCAGGCGCTGCGCCTCCAGGAGCAGGACCGCGTGCGGATGCAATTGCTCTCGAAGCGGCTTCTTCGACTTCGAAAAAACCTCACGTCGTGAATCTAGAAACTGTACTGTTGATCCTCCACTACTGCATCCCGTGTTGAGTGATGTTTGATCTTAACGGCTCTGTGACCATCATTCGCATTCGAGTGGCCAACGTCGAAAATCGACTGGGGCCAACAAGCTCACGAAAGATGCTGCGACACCAATTGCTGCGCGACGTTGTGCTGCGCGCGCACGTGGGCAACCTGCGCGTATCCGCCGTCGTGGCGCGCAAGACCATCGCGGAGGGTGCGCGCCGCTGGGATGTGCCGACCACGGCGGTGTCGAGCCGGCTCTGGTCGGAGTACATGGTGGGCACCGTGATGCTGAGCTCCTTTTTCAAGGGCGAGGAGCGCGTGAAGATGGTCATGCTCGCGACGCCGTCGAACGAAGAGGTCTATGTGGAGGCGCTCGCTGTCGGGGAGGTAAGATGCCGGGTGATGCTTCGAGTGGAGACATATAGTCCTGACAAGAGCCGTGATAATGAGCAGGTTCGCGGCAAGGCTTCGATGTTCGGTGACAGTGATTCGAGCGTGTTCGGCAATGGTACGTGCGAGCGAGGGGCCAGCATCTATCAGCGTCACTTACGTACATGCTTTGAGCAGCCCAGATGGAGGTGTCGAAGATTTTGTACGGCGAGTCCAAGCCGTACGTGACGACTGTGCCCGCGACCGGCAATGCGGAACGCGATTGGCAAACGTTCTACGACGTGTCGGAGCAAGTGCCCTCGGTCGTTCGTGTTGGTCACGCAGTCGAATCCGATGAACTGCGCTGTTGTGGTCTCACGATCCAAAAGATGCCGGAATCCGCTCCGCACGATCGCGTCTATGATCTCTCCGACCTTCGCTTCGACACTGTGGGCTTCGCACCTTCGAGCCTGGCGGACAAAGACGACTTGCTCGAGTACCTCAACGAGTTGATTCCCAAAGCTGATCTCAAGGAAGGGTCCTATCGAAAGGTCCCTCTCGACTTCTACTGTCGTTGCTCGAAGAAAGGTTTTGGCCACCGTCTCGCTGGGCTCGGCCAAGAACAACTCACTGAAATCATCTCGGACACGGGCGACAAAGGAATCGAACTGTCATGCCATTTCTGTAACGAAATGTACCAATTTTCGCTAGGCGATCTGCAGGCCATCGCTTCCAGCGGTCCTACTAGCAAGTTGTAAAAGCCTTCAATAGATGCAGTCGGTTCTTGGCCTCCTCAGCCTTCTTGACCAAACTCTGTCGTCCACTTCACGAAGCGATTGAGCTCGTCGGAAGCAACACTGGACACGGAGTGCTCCATGACGCGTTTGAAGTCGTTCTATAAAATGAACAGATATAGTCAGCAATATTGTTCTCCATCCAGGGCGGTCATCAGTGTTCCTGAAGCGTACCATGGACACCATAGGAGGACGCAACTTGTCATCGGAAAAGCCACGGCTCGGCAGATCGTAAAGACGCATACGAAGCGATCCGCATCGACGACACGGGGCCTTGCACTCAACACATTCTCGAGGGCATGAAGAAAGCTTCATGTGGCAATATGCGCACGGTGGGTCGTTGTCACACGGCGTCACGAATGCGCCATTAGGACGCGGCACAGCTTTCTCATCACACTGCGGATTGAAGCAACAAACTGGTGAGAGAGGAGTCACCTTGAGCGATCGAATGCCCCAAAAAACTGCGTACCCGGGTGAAGAACTGAGCCTGCTGGCACTTGCGCAAAGGCTCCATCAACGCTTCTCTCACCAAGACCGAGATATCGGAGCCCGAGCACCTATAAACATCACGTGAGCAAAACAGCTCTCGAACGGGCCACGACACACACAGCCACTTACCCATCTGTGTGCTTTGCAATGGAATCAAAGTCGTCTTCAGACAAGGCGTGATGCGTGTCGCCAAGATGAAGCTTCAACATGACCTTGCGCGCCTCCATTTCCGGGAGAGGAATGTAGATTCGCTTCTCGAATCTACCAACAAGCCATAATGATCCATTAGAACCGCGACAAATCGTTTAAAAGATGGCGTAGACTAACCTTCGGCGCATCGCTGGATCCAATTCCCACGGCACGTTTGTCGCACCAAGGACGAGGATCCCATCGTGGTTGTTGCCCACACCCTGCATTTGCACGAGGAACTCGGTCTTGATTCGCCGCGTCGAGTCACTTTCGCCTTCAGTGCGGTTGGAGCACAGGGAGTCGATCTCATCAATGAAAATAATGGCCGGCTTCTTCTCGCGTGCCATCTCGAACAGGTTCTTGACAAGCCTGGCACATGAAGCACCCATCGCTTAGCAACTGAGACTGCCTGTATCAATGCTACGACAGTTTCCCGACCCACTTTTCACTTTCACCCTGCCACTTGGACACGAGGCTCGAGGACGACACCGCGAAGAACGTCGAATCCGCCTCAGTCGCAACGGCCTTGGCCAGATACGATTTACCTGTTCCGGGCGGCTACAGTGAAGCAGAATGCCGTTAGTCTCCATGCCATCGTTGGCAGAAGCATTATTGTATCGCGACGTACACCGTAAAGCAGAATCCCCTTCCACGGGCGGCGCTTTCCCGTGAAAAGTTGCGGGAACCGCGCCGGCAAGATCACCGCTTCCTTGAGGGCGTCTTTCGCAGCATCCAAACCGGCAACATCATCCCACATGACATTCGGCTTCTCGGAAATCACCGCCGCTATGATCCAAGTTATCGAGATTAGTGTCGCACACAGACAGTAGCATCAGTGAATGATGGCATCTCACAGGCGAGGGAGCCGCGCAGTTTGGCCGTCTCGGCGTCCGTCTCGTCCTCGCCGTCGCTCTTGTCGCCCCTACACTCGCACGCCGCGAATCGGTTAGACCAAAACACGCACCGAGAGGAACGTGAAGCAAGAGCGCACTAACTTTTCTAGCTCCGCCGCGCCGGAGGCCGCGATCACTTTGGGCCCGTTCCCTTTCTCGAGCATCGTGCGCAGCTGCTCCGCGCGGGTCATGTAGCCTTCCACGCGCTTCATGATGATCTCCTTGGACGTCGGGTTCTTCTCATCTGTTCACCGCACACCTTTATGAGAACACGCTACGCGCAAGACTGATGAGTGTGAGCGCGCGCACGTACATTTGACGCCGACCATGAAGTGCTCGAGCGCTTTCGTGTAAAGTCCGAACGCCTCCTCGTAGTTCTTCTTGTTGTCCTCATTGATCGCGAGCTTCACGATCTCGATCGCCTGCGGGATGAACTTGTTCTCCATCGTCCCTTGCTGCCGCGCTGACCGCCTCACTCGCTGTCTGTATGCGCGCTGCCGGTCCCTAGTCAATCCCCACTTGAGGCGTTCTTCCGGACTGCCTTCTCCTTCCCCGGTTTCACTCGAAAAATGACGGTCATCTAGTCGAAGGAATGTTGGTCCAACCCACTTCGTACCCTAGGTGCTGATATCGGGAGCTCACATTATTGTGTCGCGCACACTACCATCGTTGGACACCCCTTCCCCCGGGCGGCGCCACTTCAACTTCCTAAGGAGAAAGGAGGGGAATGGGCGCCAAGCACTCCAAGGGCTCGGTGCGCGCCGAGCTGCGCGCCATCCTACCGCGCTCCTGGAGTGAACTCGAGCTTTTGTACGCGCGCTCCCAGCAGGAGGCGTTCCGGCGCCGCACGAGCGACCCGCAGTGCCAGTTCTTCCTCTCGTTCCCGGTCTTCCGCCATGTCGTCGCCCCTGTCTTCAATAGCAACGATACCGATAGTGGCGACGAAGAGTGGGCGCAGAAAGAGCGCCTGTTGCGCGTGTTCACGTATCTCGATCGCGCGCGCCGCCAGCGCATCGCGGCGATCGACTTCTTCGCGGGGCTCTCGCTGGTCACGAAGGGGAAGAAGGCCGTCAAGTTTGAGTGCATGTGGCGCTAGCGGTTCATTTTTATTTTGGATTTCACGACTTCGTGGCGAGCTGATCGTTGGTGTCATGCACGTAGTCTTATTCTCGCTATTGGACAATGGTGGCTTGAAGACGCTCAATGCGTGTGAGGTTACGATGGTGTTGTCGGCTGCGGCGCGCGGGCTAGTGATGTTCAAATCGATTCCACCCGTGGACGACGCATCACTGCGCCCACTGACAAGGCGTGAGTAAACCTCGTTCGCTCCTGGAGTTTGCAAGACGGAGTAATGACACATGTGTTTGAGTCGCAGGACTCCTCGGGGACAAACAGGAAGTCGCTCGCTCGAGTTTGGTCGAGAAGGCGTTGACAGATTCGGAGATCGTGTTCTTCATGAACGACCTGGAAAATGTGGGGCAATAGCAGCACCATTTGTCTTGCACTATGAATCTAATTGATGGAGAGTGCTCACAGGAATCAGCGGCAACGTCGGATGCGTTACTCGCGCAGCAAGGTCGCCTGATGAAGAATATCGCTGCGAATGAGCTCCAGATTGGCCTCATCGGTACGTTGCTTGCTGATCAGCCGACAAACATGCCAACCCGTTTTAACTACGCTGGTGTGCTTAGAAAGTATGCAGCCTGTTGTCATTGATGCAACACGGCGTTCCACTCAACCGCCACAAAAGTCACCAGCATCAGCTCCAGTTGCTCGAGGCCTCAGCGCTGAAGCGATGTTGAGACGATTACAAGCCGTGTTGCAGCCTCCAGCAGTGAGGATTGGTTCAGAAGGCAGCGCAAGTACACCAACTCTAAATCCAGCGGTGGCGAAGCGTGTCAATGCTCGCAGTCTTTGTCGCCTTGTGCAGCTAATATCGGATGGATCGCTCACGCTAACCAAACCAGAAGTACGAAGCTCAATTGATTTTCTTGCGTGCTGTATCTAATGCACGGGATTCTCTCGTAGGCCGAGCGAGTCGTGCAATCCGTGAACTCAACTGAACTTGGATACGTGAAGAGCAGTGAAATTCTCCGAACGCTTCGGCCGTGGGTGCTGCGCGCGACGATGACTTCAACACCAGTATGGCAGTCATTCGGTCAATTCGCCTCCGAGTGGCTGAGCACGTTAGAGGCAGCATGGGAGCGATGGATAACGCGCAAAAAAGACGATCACCCAACATCGACGCAAGACTGCAAAATCGTTCACAAACAGGATGGTATTGGGGCTGAAGTCAACTACAGCTTCAAGGTCAACGTCAACGCCAAGAACGTATTATCGAATACGACAGATAAAAATCGTGAAAATCTTGGAAGCTCGGTCAGCCTGGATAAGGATTCGGCAATGAGCATCCGCGTTCATCTCCATCATCAGCCTGCTCACTCAGAGGCACCCACCGTATCTGATGAGGAAGACTCAAATACGGACACAGGTCTCGCCATCGTGCTTGGTCTTCGACTCCGAATGGATATCACGGGTAGATGAAACTCTTGCCGCATGTCGCTTAATCTAAAAACTGAACGGGTTCCTTGAGATCAGACGAAGAAGCGATCGATGTTGCCTCGGCACTCGAGCAACTTCTGGCCGATGAGACAATGAGAAGATCTATGGAGTTTGCAGTGGAACGCTGCGAAGGTAAGTTCCATTTCGAGCTGAACCTTTGATGTCCTACCTGACCTCGTCGTTGATTCAGCAACCGTCATTGATTCTCCACTTGAACGCTCAAGTCTCGATTCAGCCGAGGCACGCTGCTTGCGCTTACGATTCATGCTCAAGGTCAATTTCCTGGACACGTTTGAGGTGAGTAATGATGCAATCGAAGACCTCCTCGTCGAGGTCAAGCTACTCACGATGCATCGTCGAAAGGTTGAGACAGGATGCCAATTGTCTCGCCTTATCCGTACGCTTCACGCATCATTCAGTTTTGACAGGTCTCTTGAGGATTTGATTCAAGGTACAGCGAGTGTTGTCGCCACCTTCCCACAACTTGTCAAGCCCGACGAGCGGGAGCGACAATTGACGTTGATTTTCGAGCGCTTTGACAAAGACAACGATGGACTTTGGTCTCTGCAGGTGAGAATTCCTTACAACTGCATTGGACCTCGTCTGTAGAACTTACATAGAGTGGCTTGCAGGAGTTCAATTCGTTTCAGCAGGCTATGAGAGAAGAAGCGTTTGATGATGCTACGTTTATGCAGTGCTTTGGGGCGAGAAGAGAAATTGCATTCAGCGATTTCGCGGATTGTTACCGGCAATGCTCTGTGGAGACGTTTCGGAAATTCATCGAGAAGCTTGGGAATGGTATGTGGATAGTTTTGTACTGGATCGGATTCACTTATTTGATCTAAATCACCCTTCGGACCATAGGCTCCCCAGCCTCCCTGCTTACCGGGATCGGTGAGCTCAACATGACGGTTGATGAGCACCAAGCGACTCTTCTCGAATCCAGCTTCACTCCGCTACGATGGGGCCAGGTTGCTTCTAAACGAGTGTCATTTATTGTGCGCAATTTGATCGATCTCAGTTGCGACTTCCATTGCCAGACTATCCCTAACCTACTCCAAACCCTCGGAGTAGAAAGTAAATGGTGGGCATCTTTCGACTGTGCAACACCATTCGTGAAATGGTTTGAAGCTGCAAGAGATTACTGGAGCCCAAGGCACACTGAGCATGATCGAGAGTTTGTTTGTCGAAGCATCGTCTGCTCGCTCGAAGACGAACTCAGCAAAAGCCCTCAGCAGCTCGAGCAAGAGGATCAGCAACGCAATTTACCAACCGGATCCAGCGCACAACAGGCGCTCTTCCTCACCAAAGTCCGAAATGCGGCGGTCAATGTGTTCTCCGGCGTGGATGGCGTGGAATCATTGTCATTGGAAGGAGCCAAGATCAAATTGGTGTGTGAAATCGACAATTTCAACTTGATGTTCCTGCTTCGTCAGGCAGTGGAAAGAGCGGCGACCTCTCCCTAAAAATATGCAGAGGACTTCAACGGCCACTATGAAAGCCTAACGAGAATCAAGAGGAAAGCGATGCGCGAGGCGGCGGCATCGCCTGGCCACGCGCCAGAGTTCGGCGATGATGTGACAGAAGGACATGCCCTCGCTGCACGTCAATTTCGCCACCAGGGCAAATATGGCGATGCGATCAGAAGATACGAAGAAGCCATCGAGGTGAGGTCATTTAACCAGAGCAATACTCGTTGGCCCGATCATGAAATTAATCGTCCATGCATCCAACCAGCATGAGGGCGACTCTGACGTGCTGTGGGGAGAGCTGGCATTGACTCAATATCAAGCATGGCATCAAGTCGTCACACAACTCCACAAGCCTGCGATACTTGTATTGGCTCGTTCCAGCGAATCCGATGCTATGGGCACGCCGCTCACCGGAGCACTCCTTCAGGTTTGATCTTGCTGCGCATTTGCCACCGAAAAGCGTTGCTCTGAACAGCCGATTCTTATCTCTCGTAGAGGGCGTACAATTCTTTTATCGTCGCGATGGAGTACGCAGCGAATAAAACGCAGCCCACCTTGCTGATCAAGATGGTCATGCTCTACTTGGAGTTCCAAGCGTATCGAGGGGCGCTCTCCGTCTGCACACTCCTCGTCGAAGGCTATTCTGCTCATGCGTCCATCCAAGAATCGATATTCCTGTGCGCACTCTCTGCGAGGGCTCTCCAAAAACACCGGGAAAGTGCCCAGTACTTGCAGTATCTTGTCGAAAAGCCGCCGTTCCGACTACCGGGGTATCACATGCTCTTGCTAGCTGGTCTGGAACTCGAAAAAGCCAATGTAATGAGTGACCAAGTTCGCGAGACGTACTCCCAGGCCTATAAGGCGATGATCGGGCTGAGTCCACTGACATCATCCGAGAAAGCGGCTCACCACATCTACAATACGTCCCACAAGAACGAGAGTCAGCGCGTCCAGCTCTGGTTTCTCGACGACTCGACATGGTTCGACATCGCGACGAAGCTCATGAATATCAACCTTCCGATGTTTGCGTGCGATGTGATCGACGTCGTGCACAAACGAGGAAATTCGCTTCCTAGAGAAATGCTGATTGTCGATGGTGTCGCTCGTTTTCGAGTCGGTGAGGTTGAACGCGCCACACAAAGTCTGGCGACAGCACTTGAGTTCGACCATTGGTCCGACCACTGCCGATATTTACTGGCTCAGATCAGTGACGAGTGGAGACAGCGCTTTGCAAAAGAACACGCAAGCGCTGCTCGAATCCAGCGCACCGTGCGCAGGCACTGGATGCGCGTAGCTTGGAGAACAACCGCGGTACGCTGTCTTCCATTGCTGCGGTCTCTTTCTGACCTCTGACGATGTTCAATGTGTGCCTGTAGCGCGGGCTGATGGAAGAGAAACGCAGACGCGCTGCACTCTCAATTCAGTGTGGCTGGCGTCAGCACATGGCACGGCTTGAGCTTGCAAGACTTATCCATGCTCGACGGGATCGCGAACGCGAAGAGAACGATGCTCTGGCCGCGGAGGACTGGTTTCTAATCATGCGTCAACTGAACAGCGCAGCGTTGAAAATCCAGTCCTTACACAAAATCTTCCAAGCAAAGCGAGAGGTTCAAATGCGACGAGCCCTGCGAACCAAGCGCAATAGCCTTCTCGATGGGTTTGCGATCCATCGCTCGGCCGTGAACCAAAAGCGTGCTTTTCTGAACTGGCTCAAATTCGTTGAGTTTCAAAGACAAGAGCGTTGGAGTGCTGCGTCGATTATCCAGCGCCAGATCCGCAGCTTCCTCAGTCGTCGCCTCTATCGGAGACTGCTCCAAGCACGCGCCCGCCAAGAGCACATCATCTCGCTCTGCCTGGGGAAGCGGTCGAATGCTCTTCAACAGACAACAATGCAGCACTGGCACGAATTCACCGTTGAACGACGCAACGAAAAGCGAGAGGCGGCGCTGCGCATCCAGCACGTGTGGCAGCGACACCTCGCCCGTAAGCGATATCGGCATGAACTGCGGCGCCACATGCTCGCGACTGAGCTCATGCATCGCATGATGGCCGACAAAGTGACGCAAAGATTGCGATCAACCTGGAGCGCACTCTCAGCCAACGCACTCTTTCATCGTATGCAGAAGCATCGCAGTGCCGTCACGATCCAGCGCCATGCCCGCGGTATGATTGCTCGAAGAGTCGTGCGAAGGCTTCGATCGCGACGACGCCGTGTCGCCGTGGTCGTCAACGCGATGCGTTCTCGCTCGGCGAAGCAACTGGTTCGCAGGGTTTTCGATGGCTTTGTGCACTTCCTAGAGATGCAGTGGGAGCTCCGGGAGACATCTGCGGTTGTCGTGCAACGTATCTATCGAGGCTTCGCAGCGCGGAAACGCGTGCGGTTTCTGAGCGAGTGCAACCGCATCCTGAAAGAGCCCGGCATGACACTTCGCGGGAAGCCTGATGCGTACGTGAAGCGCGTCTGCTTCCTGTTGTTAGCCCGTCTGCCGGAACAAAACCGCATAAATCGACGGCACGCCGCCTCCAAAATCGCCAAGTGGTGCATCAGGGCGCGAACGCGACGCCGACTCGTCGTGGCGCTGGCCAAGCTCCGTCGGCAGCGCGTCATTCTGAATACGCTTCAGGCCAATTTCCGGTTGATGGCGGTGCTGTTCTTCAAGGAGCTAAAGCAACGCGTCCAAGCGCGGCGATGGCTACGCGATCGCATGGCTCGGCGCATCCAGAAGGTGATCAGGACGTGGCTGACATACCGTCGGTACTGCCGTGTGTTGCGGACACGAGACTCGCGCAAGGCTCGTGCAGCGGCGCACGCTCGAGAGCGGCAACTCAAGTATGTGACGCACTGTCTGCACGAGTGGCACAGAGTCCTTCGCGTCGAGAAAGAGAGTAACTACAATGCCGCTGTGCGCATTCAGCGATTGTACCGAGCTCGTATCGCAAAGCGACAGGCACAGCGTGAGCTGAGGAAGCGCGCTGCGCGTGCGCGCGTGCTGGAGACACTGCATCTCAAGCCGCTGGAGCGCTGCTTTTGTCGTTGGGAAGAATGCATGCTGGAGAAAAGCACGCTGACCGTGCGCGCGGCGGCCAAGACCAACGGCGCTGTGGTCTCTCCAGACAAGTGGCGCACGGCCATGAAGTGGGAGTCCCCAACAAGCCCACTACGGGCAGCTGCTCCGCCGCAAACACTCGAGCAGGTTCGTTCACGCCGGTCCCCCTGACTCTGAGCTGTTCTGCATCCTAACGACACTCTACCATGGCTCTCTTAGCGCGCAGAGCTCCCGTCACTGCTGTTCTACACGTTGCTGAACCGTGTGCGCCAGTCCGGCATCCTTCAACTCTCCTTCGCGTACGTGACAACTTCCTACACAATCCCTCTACAAGCACGATGACGCTCACCATCTTGCTCGTTTCACACCACAGGGGCGGTCTATCTTGCCTTACAACCCCACAGCTGCAGCAGCTTCTGGCGTTCGCCTCCAGCGTCATCGTCGACGGCGGCGGCGCGCAGCTCGTCGAGCTCGTGGTGCACGCGATGGCGTCGCTCGAGCGGCCGTGCCCGGTGCAAAAGCTCATTTTCTACAATGCCCGGCTGAGCGCCGCCCACGCCGCGTCTCTGCAGAGCGTGCTCGCGCACCCGGGGAGCGCCGTCGCGTCGCTCGTGCTCTCCAACATCCCGCTGACCACGGCCGCGGTCGCGGCGCTCGCGACCAGTCTCTGCCACGGCCACAGCAAGCTCGAGCAGCTCGTGCTGGAGGCGTGCGCCGTGGGCAACGCCGGCGCCGCGGCGCTGGCCGAGGCGCTCGCGCACAGCAAGCTGCTCTGGAAGCTGGACCTGAGCCAGAACCACGTGGGCGACGCCGCGGCGCCGGCGCTCGCGCGCGCGCTCGTGGCCAACGAGTCGCTGCGCGTGCTCTCGCTCGCGGGCAACGCGCTCTCGGACCGCGGCGTGCTGGTCCACTTGGCGCCGGCGCTCTCGCGCGTGGCGCAGCAGCAGCAGCAGCAGGACGAGGGGATGGGCGGCGCGGGACCGCGCCGTCGCCACCTCGAGTCGGTGGTGCTGCGCGGGATGCCGCGCATCTCCCCGCTCGGGCGGGACGCACTTCAACAGGCGGCCACCAACCGTTCGGTTTTGGTCCTTTTGGACTAGGTCTCCGCTATTGATTGGTGGATATTATGGGTTTGTGGAAAATGATTGGTGGAAAAGGGATCCGCACGCATGGGTGGGCACGGACGAACGTCAGCCGGTGGTTTTGATCTCCTCGTGTGCCGTACCACCGATCGACGCTCCCCTCTGCCGCCAAGCGCCGCCCGCCGCTTTTCGTTGTCGTTGCATTCCGTCTTTAACCCGACTCAGCAGCCATGGCCGAGCTCTCCCCCGTGACCAACCGCGAGCAGATCGCGATCCTCGACTTCGGCTCGCAGTTCAGCCATCTCATCGCGCGCCGCGTGCGTGGTACGTTTTGCCAAAGCCTCTACGATCTA
The DNA here is from genome assembly GCA_023336295.1 of Pythium folliculosum. Classification (NCBI taxonomy): domain Eukaryota; phylum Oomycota; class Peronosporomycetes; order Pythiales; family Pythiaceae; genus Pythium; species Pythium folliculosum. Next base: position 113,661 of record JAADWV010000005.1, on the reverse strand, counting down.
GGAATGGGTACAGAGCGAGGCTGACGGGATGCTGCTTGGCTATACCAAACAGAGCTCCATGTCTTCTGCGAGCTCTACTCGTGCCTCGTCGAGCCGGAGGAGCTCAAGAAGCACAAGCTCACGGGCATCATCCTCTCGGGCGGCCCCAACTCGGTCTTCGACGAGGGCGCGCCGCACGTCAAGCCCGGCGTCTGGAAGCTCATCGAGGAGCTCAAGCTGCCGGTGCTCGGCATCTGCTACGGCCTCCAGGAGCTCGCGTTCACGAACGAGGGCGTCGTGGCGCCGTGCGACCGCCGCGAGTACGGCAAGGCCATCGTCCACAAGAAGGAGGGCGTGGACTGCGGCGGGCTCTTCAAGGACCTGCCCCGCGAGTTCCAGGTCTGGATGAGCCACGGCGACAAGCTCACGTCCGTGCCCAAGGGCTTCGTGGACATCGCGTTCACCGAGAACTCGGAGCACACGGCGATCGTCAACGTCGCCAAGAAGTTCTACGGCATCCAGTTCCACCCGGAGGTCACGCACTCGCCGCTCGGCAAGGACATCCTCAAGAACTTTGTCGTCGACATCTGCGGCTCGCCCACGGACTGGGACATGCGCAGCATCGCCGACGCGTTCATCGAGGAGGTGCGCACGCTCGTGGGCCCGGAGGGCCACGTGATCGGCGCCGTCAGCGGCGGCGTCGACTCGTCGGTCGCGGCCGTGCTGCTCCAGCGCGCGCTCGGCGACCGCTTCCACGCCGTGCTCATCGACAACGGCCTGCTGCGCAAGGACGAGTCCACCGAGGTCGTGGAGCGCCTCAAGAACAAGCTCGGCATCAACCTCAAGTGCATCGACGCCTCTGAGCGCTTCCTCACCAAGCTGCGCGGCGTGACCGAGCCCGAGGCCAAGCGCAAGACGATCGGCAACCTGTTCATCGACATTTTCCAGGAGGAGGCCGAGCGCATCGGCAAGGTCGACTTCCTGCTGCAGGGCACGCTGTACCCGGACGTGATCGAGAGCATCTCGTACAAGGGCCCGTCGGCGACCATCAAGACCCACCACAACGTCGGCGGCCTGCCGGAGAAGATGCACCTCAAGCTCATCGAGCCGCTGCGCGAGCTGTTCAAGGACGAGGTGCGCGAGCTCGGCATGGCGCTGGGCATCGACGAGGAGTCGGTGTGGCGCCACCCGTTCCCGGGCCCGGGCCTCGCGATCCGCGTGCTCGGCGAGATCACGCCCGAGGCGCTCGACACGCTGCGCCAGGCGGACGCGATCTTCCTCGAGGAGCTCCGCAACAGCGGCCACTACAAGACCACGGGCCAGGCGTTCTGCGTGCTGCTGCCGGTCAAGTCGGTCGGCGTCATGGGCGACGGCCGCACGTACGAGAAGGTCGTGGCGATCCGCGCCGTGTCCACGTCGGACTACATGACCGCCGACTGGTACCACATGCCGTACGAGGTGCTCGGCCGCATGTCCAACCGCATCATCAACGAGGTGCGCGGCGTGAACCGCGTCGTGTACGACATCTCGTCCAAGCCGCCGGCCACGATCGAGTGGGAGTAAGCGCTTCGGTGTCTTGCTCTCCCCACCCGCAAGTTTGATGACACTGCTGTTGTTGATCCTAAACACATATCTCTTCCTTCTGATACTTTCCCCATGACACACACACACACTCCCGCATGTACGATACGCTCACAAACACTACAAATAAAAAGTACCATACCCATGCCTCCGTGTCCCCATGCGTCTTTGTTCAATGGAGCCTGCCTTACCGCTAGCGCGGCGCATGTTGACCATTCTGTAGGAGCTGCTCGGAAGAAACTGGGCAGCGCATCCCGGATAGTATCAGATCTGGGCTTTCTCATACAAAAATCAAGTGAAAGAGTTCTCTATTCGGGTCATGTTGATCTTCCTAGCACCCTCACCTCGCCATTCTCGCATGGCGTCCCCCGCGGGAGCCAGTGCGCGCCACCGCGCGTCCCACGGCCTCGCGCGCTCCGCATCGCCCGTCACGCCGCCCAGCGCCCCGCTCCATCGCGCCCACGACGACGACGACGACGTCGACAACAGCGCCGCTGATCTCGCCGACGACTCGCTGGCGGCGCCGCTGCTGAGCTCCCCGCCGCGCCGCCGCGCGCGCCACGAGACCGTGGCGTTCACGTGGCTCCACCGCAACCCTGCCAAGATGCTGCCGCAGCTGGGCAAGCAGGGCGTGATCGTGCTGCTGTGTGTGATCAACCTGTTCAACTACATCGACCGCGGCATCATCCCGGGCTCGCCCGAGACCTTCCAGAACTTCATCTCGCGTACGCTCCACGTGGCGCCGACGCAGCAGGGCTTCTACCTCGGGCTGCTCGCGTCCTCGTTCATCGCGAGCTACTCGCTGTGCGCCATGGTCTTTGGCTACTGGGCCACGCACTGCCGGCCGTTCCACATGATCGCGCTCGGCATGTCGGTGTGGATCCTCGCGGTCGCGTGCTGCGGGCTCGCGCACGCGCTGGACAGCTACCACTTTCTCGTCTTCGGGCGCATCCTCAGCGGCGTGGGCGAGGCCTCGTTCCAGTGCAACGCCACGCCCTTCATCAACACGCACGCGCCCGTGCGGAACCGCACGCTCTGGATGGGCGTCTACCTGGCCTCCATCACCGTCGGCACGGCCGTCGGGTACATCTACGGCTCGGCCGTCTCGGCCTCGGGGCTCACGTGGGCGGGCGCGTTCTACATGGAGGCGCTCGCCATGGTCGGCTTCGTGCTGATGTGTCTCTTCTGCGTGCCGCCCGAGCTCGACGCCGTGCCCGGCGCCGAGGACAAGCAGAGCGACGACGACGAGGAGGAGGACGACGTGGAGACCGCGTCCACGACGACCGAGGGGACTCCCAGCAGTGCGCGTGACAGAGACGAGAAGGCCTTGCTGGCGCGGAAGAAACGCGCGAGCGAAGCGCCGGCGCCGGCGTCGACGGCCAAGCCGCCCGGGTTCTTCTCGGGCTGGTGGGAGATCTTCCGGAACCCGACGTTCTCGCTCGTGGTGCTGGGCCACGCGTCCTACACGTTCTCGCTCGCGGCGCTGAGCGTGTTCAGCCCCGTGATCCTCATCGGGCTCGGCATGTACGAGAAGGAGACGCAGGTCGCGACGGCCTTTGGCGGGCTCATCGTCGTCACGGGCACCGTGGGCACGCCGCTGGGTGGCATCCTGCTCGACCGGCTCACGCGGCACCGCGGCGGCAGTCGCGCGTACACGTCCGTGCAGATCATCTTCGCGCTCATGCTCGCGGCGTTCGCGACGGCGCTGGTGATGATGGGGCTCACGCACTCGCGCGTGGCGTTCCTGAGTGTCATGGCCACGTGCTTTTTGTTTCTCTGCGCGCTGTCGCCAGCCGAGACTGTCGCTGTGATCGAGCTTTTCCCCGAGTCGCGCCACGCGATGGCCATCGCGGCCAACACGCTCGTGATCCACGTGCTGGGCGACGTGCCGTCGCCGATCATCCTCGGGTGGCTCAAGGACACGTGGGCGCCGCACTGCGGCACGATCGAGATCGACGGCCGCGCCGTGCTCAACCCGGACTGCCACTTGGATCACGAGGGGCTCAAGAGCGTGCTGCTCTTCCCCGTGCTCTGGTTCATCTGGGCGGTCGTGCTGTGGGGCGCGGCCACGGTCGTGCTGCGGCGCCAACTCGCCAAGAGCGACCGATCGACGCATGTGTAATTACGAAACGCCACTCACACAGGCATTGAGCCACTCCAATTGTACTCTTCTTCTCTTCTTTCCAAAACAACACACGTAACCATCGTCCTTTTCTCCCACCACTGTCCTAGAGCGCCTTGCGGTGTAGGATGGACGGGCCGTACTCCTCGTACTCGCTCTTGGTGATCCACATGTTCTTGAACGTCGCGAGCGACGCGAGGATCGAGCCTCCGATCCAGGTCGAGTAGAGACGCGTGGGCGGCGCCGAGATGCGGATCTTGATGTCCTTGGGCGCCTTCTTGCGCACCTCGGCGAGCAAGCGGTCGCCAAAGCCCGGGAAGAGCGTCGAGCCGCCCGAGAGGATGATCTGCGAGAAGAGCGTGCGGCGCAGATCCATGTCCGACTTCATGATCGCCTGCACGAGGCACTCGTGGACGCCTACCAAGCATAAGAGCTTTGTGAGTGTCGAAAAGGAGATAAGAGGAAACATGAAAACAACACGTACCACCGCCCTCCGAGCCGATGAGCTCCGGTCGGAAGAGCACTTCGGGCGCGCGGAACTTTTCCGGGCCAATCTACAAGAAAGAACGCAGAAACCGTCAATCAGGATATGGACAAAGACTACCACCAAAGCGTTGTGTACGTACGTTGAGCACGGTGCCGTCCGGGAGGTAGTAGGCCGAGGCGTCGTCGGCCGCGGGCGCGACGCTCTTGCCCTTGGCGCCGCCACTGAGCAGGTGGTCCTTGACGCCGGCGGCGGCCTTCTCGGCCTCGAGCTGCTCCTCCTTGGTCGGGTTGAACGCCACGTAGCAGAGCTTCTCCTTGATCTCGCGCACGATCTCACGCTCGGCCGAGGTCTGGAAGTTGTACCCGGCGCGGCGCAGCAGCAGCTGCAGGTGGCCCGTGACGTCGCGGCCGGCCACGTCCATGCGCGTGATCGCGTGCGGCAGCGTGAACGACTCGTACACGGGCACGACGTGGGTCACGCCGTCGCCGACGTCGAGCACAACGCCCGTGGTGCGGCCGGACGCATAGAGGCTGAGCACGGCCTGCGGCGACACGAAGAGCGACGGCGCGTTGAACGCCTCGAAAAACACTTCGCCCGCGCGCTGGCGGTTCTGCACCGGGTTCAGCGGCGCCTCGGTGAGCAGCACCGGGTGGTCCTCGCTGTTGACGTTGAGCATGTCCTTGGAGTACACGTGCTGCCATATCCGGTGCATGGCGTTCCAGTCTGTGACGATGCCGTGCTCCATGGCGTGCTGGATCTTGAAGAGCCCGCGGTGGTGCTGCACCTTGTTGCCCACGAACGTGTCGCCTCCCTCGTAGAGCCCGCCGGGCATGAGCCGCGTGTGCTTGGTGGCGCCCACGAACGACGGGAAGACCACCTGCGGCGTCTCGCCGCCGGCGAACCCGGCCTTCATCACGCCGCTGCCGTTGTCGATCACCAGCGGCTGGTTGCCCAGCACCGCACTCGCCATGGTTGCTCTCGTGCGCTCTTCGTCGGCTTGCGAGGAGATCTGGCGATCCCCGGGTTTCGGGTTTGGGGCAAAAGGGGGCTTCAAACTGGGAAACATACCGGTATCAATACCGGTATGTACTGGTGGAATCGTTAACCTACGGAGGGATTTACGGTACACTATCCCCTCCTGAATTACCGTAATTATCCACAACAGACCTAAGAGCATCTCCAACGGTGCACAGTAAACAGCCGTGTACACGGAAAATTTCCCGTTTTGGTTTTTTATTTCTCCACCGGGACACGGTAAACGGGAAAACGGTAAATAAAACGGCAAAATTTGGAGGATTCACGGCAAACAGAAGCCCATTTGCCGTGGCCACGGTATCCCTGAAATCAGATGTTTCTCAGATTATTATCAGACGGAATCATGTATTTCGGATACTATCTGATAAATATCGGATATATATCTGAGTATACCGGTATCCGGTGAGCATACCGGGAACCTGTGGAGAGTCATTGCGGTAAAAAACACGGTATCGGTATTTTGCCCGGCAAAGACCCGTTTACCGTGGCTATTTACCGTGCACCGTTGGAGATGCTCTAATTACGGTAATATACCTCCATTTTTACCGTAATGAGCGCTTTGGGCAGCTCCTCGCACAACCGCTTCCCCCCTTTCCCGACCACCGCCCATGACGGACGCGGACGTCGATGCGGCGGTCGCGCGCCTCGAGGGCGAGGTGGCGCAGCTGCTGCAGCAGATCCCGGCGGCGCCCGGCGGCAACGCCGCGCAGCTGGAGCTGCTCACGCGCGCGCAGGAGATCGCGCTGAACCGCGACCCGACGCGCGAGCGCGCGCGGCTGCTCCACGCCGCGCGGCCGTTCCTGCCCACGCTGCTCCACCAGCAGAACGCGCCGCTCGTGGCGGCCGTGCTGGCGCTGCTGGCCGAGGCCGCGCGCCGCAGCGCCGTGTTCTACGGCGACCTCTTCGACGGCGTCTCCACCGTGCTGCTGCTCAGCTTCTCGAGCGAGAAGAACGTGCTGCGCGCGCTCGACCTCGCCACGGACGCGCTGCTCGGCGCCTTCCAGAGCGTCGTCGCTTCTCAGGCGCCCCATGATGAACTCGCACAGCTCTGGGCGCACGTCACGACCGCGCTTGACCACGCCGCCGACCTCGTGGCAACAGGACCGCTCGCGCTACCCGACAGCGAGCCCAACAACAACCGCAGCGCCGCCGTGTTTTTGCGCGCCTGGAAGCTGCTCGAGCGCGCCGTGCTGCTGCTCACCGAGGCCAAGGACGCGACGGTGTACCGCGACCCGGCGCGCTCGAACGTGCAGCCCGACGCCGTGAGCGTGGACCTCGTGCCCGCCGCGGGCCACGCCGTGCTGGACCGCGGGCAGCTGCTCGCGCGCGGCGACGCGCTGCTGCGGCGCCTGATCGACCGCGTGCTGCTGGCGCCCACGGTGCTCCACGGGGTCGCGCCGCTCACGCGCCGCGAGCTGTGCGTGGCCATCAACTCGCTCTCGCTCGTGGCGGCCGTGCGCCCGCAGCTCATGGGCATCGTGATGCCGGCGCTGCTGGCGTGCCACGTGCCCGACCCGGCTGCCGGCGACCGCGCCGTGCAGTCCACGCTCAAGGCCAACCTGGTCAAGCTGCTCAGCCACCCGGCAGCGCAGGAGCTCGCCGAGGAGGTTACCGAGTGCGTGATCGCGCTCCAGGACGGCGAGCGCGCGTTCCGCGCCATCAGCAAGAGCAAGGACCCGCGCCGCAAGTACGTGTCGGCGCCTTCGGAGGCTTCGCTGCGGCGCGCGCGCATCGGCAAGCGCACGGCCGAGCAGATCTCCGAGTCGGTCGAGCAGCAAGACCACGCCAAACGCGCACGCGCCGCCCAGCAGCAGCAACAGCAGGCTTCCTCCTCCTCCTCCAGCGAACGTATCACGCCGGAATCGCTCGTCAACATGCCCTCGGCCGCCGTACTCCACCTCGTACTCGGCGCGTTCGCGGCCGAGCTGCCGCCGCCGCCGTCGGCCAACCTCGCGCTGCTGCTGCCGCCCAGCGAGCTCAAGACCCGCATGGCGGCGTTGCTCGCCAAGCTCGCGACGCCGTCGTCCGTACTGGCGCTGGAGACCAGCATCCGCCGCAGCCGCGACCCGCGCCGCCGCCGCGAGTCGCACTGTGGCGACGCCCACCAACAGCCGTCGCTGCTCGCGGTATTTGACGACGAGACCGTGGACGAGGTTAGCGACTGGGTCTCCAAGAACTCGACGACCGCCGAGGAGCCGCTGGTCTCGCTCGCCGAAGACAATTCGGTCCAGGTGTTCCTCAAGCCCGTGTCGGCCGCGTGGTGCCGCGACATGGCCTCGGCCGCGCTCGCGCGGATCCTCGAGAACGAGTATGGCGTGGGCATCCGCGGCGACGACGAGCTCCGCGAGAAGCTGCTCTGCCGGCTCGCGTCGAGCCCGTGGTTTTTGCTCACGGACGAGCGCAACGCGACGATCCATCCGTCCCGCGACGACGCACGGCTACCACCCGTGTACCAGACTCTCTTCGACTTTGTGCTCGAAGACGTCGAGCGCCGCGCGTCGCTGAGCTCGGCGCTGCTCCACCACGAGTACGTGCGCGTGACCACCGAGCTGGTGCAGACGCCGGAGGACGGTGACACCGTGGAAGACCAAGCCGTGCCGCCACGCACGGGCGACGTGGTCTACCGGAACGCGCTCACGTACTTTTTGCGTGCACTCGTGGGCGCGCTTGACCTGAGCTCGTCCAGCGGCAAGAAGCTCTTTGGCGGCGTCGTGGCGGCGCTGCCGCGCGTGACGGTCGAGGTCTTCCGTGTGGTTGCGACGCTGTTTGAGGATCCGCACAAGAGCGCCGGCGGCGCCGTACTGGGTATCACGGTGCTGCGCGACCTCGTGCGCGAGCGCAAGTCGTGCGAGCAGACGGCGCTGCGCGTGCTGCTCCAGTACACGTGTGACCGCGACGAGACGTGCCGCAACTCGTCCATCCGGTGCGTCGCCAACCAACTGTACGTGCTCGAGGCGCTCAAGAAGCCGATCGAGGAGTACGCGATCGCGCTCGTGGCCTCGCTCGAGGAGGGCGCCGCCGCCGCGACGACGACGACGACGAGTGAGATCAAGGACGAGGGCGAGAACGACAACGAAGACGTGACGATGGCCGAGCCGGCTCCGGCGTCCGACGTACAGGGCGGCGACGAGGTGGCCATGGAAGCGACTTCTTCCACATCAGTCGGCGTCGCCGACACGCCGGCGCCGCGATCGGCGTGGCTGCGCGCGCGGCTCGCGCAGATCGAGTCGCAGGACCGCGGCCACGCGGCCGAGCTGCAGCACTTTGCCAACGCGCTGGACGGCGCATCGGCGCCGCTCGCGCTCGACGCCGAGGTGGACGTGCTGCGGCGGCTCGAGCTATTCCTCGCGCTGTGCGCCAAGAAGCCGGCGCTGCTGGGCCACGTGGTGGCCACGTACGGGCGCGCCGCGAACGAGCTCGTGCGCCAGGTGGTGTTCCACGCGATCGAGAAGCTCATCAAGCACCTCAAGACGCGCAGCAGTGGCGCCGCCGCGGTCGTCGCGCAGCTCTACGGCTTCACTGCGCCGTCGCTGCCGCTCGTGTGCCACGTCGTGCAGTTGCTCGCGGCGCGCAGCTCGAGCTCCACCACCGACACGACCGCAGACACGCTCGTGCCGCAGGTGCTGGCGCTCTGGCGCGCGCACATGCACGTGGCGGACGCCGTGTCGGTCGTGATCCCGGTCATGAGCCGCGTGCCGCGCGACTCGCTGATGCCGCTGCTGCCGCCGCTGCTGTCGCTGCCCGCGGCCAAGTGGGGCGTCGCGATGACGCGCGTATTCGAGGCGCTGCCACCGCACCAGGTGCTCACGCCCATCGACCTGCTGCTCGCGCTCCACCACGTGGACCTCGCGCAGGACGCCGGGCTCCAGAAGAAGGTCATCGCCGGCATCAACTTTTGCCTCGAGCACCGCCACGCGTTCCCGGCCGAGGTGCTGCTCCACGTGTGCCGCGTGCTGCTCCAGGAGCCGGCGATCCCCAAGCTCGCGCTGCGCACGCTCATTCTGAGCGTCACGGCGTTCCCATCGCTGCAGCACGACGCCGCGCAGCTGCTGCGCGGGCTCGTGGAGCGCCGCGTGTGGGAGCTCGCGGCCGCGGCCGAGCCCGAGCGCGGCGACGCGCTGTGGAAGGGCTTTGTCAAGTGCGTCGCGCTCGTGCAGCCGGCGTCGTTCCCCGTGCTGCTGGACGACACGTGGTTCCCCGTGGAGCAGCTCACGAGCGTGCTGCAGGACGAGCCGGCGCTCCGCGGCCTCATGCGCGCGTACATCGAGTCACCTGAAGCGGCTGACCACGTGCGCGTGAGCGACGCCGTGCGCGCGCTGCTGATGGAGGGCGCCGACGACGAGGCCGTGAAGGAGGAAGACGGCGCCGCTGACGTTCTGAAGGAGGAAGAGGCAGCGCAAGAGGAAGAAGAACACCAGCCCGATGAGACAGTGGACGAAACCGAGACGGCCGTCAAGAGTGAAGCATGAGCGGAGATTGCGCAGACCCATATAACAGAGAAACACAACGCATTTGAAACGCTTCCTTACGACAACGAAATAAAATGTGTGTCTAGTGGAGGTATCAGGAGATATATCATTTGTAGCTGAGACCTTGCCTCCCTGACCAAATAAAAACGTCCACTCACTCACACGGGATCGGAACGCGCGGCGTCCTCCGTCTTGTCCGTCGCCTGCTTCTTCTTTGCCGTCTTCTTCTTCTTCTGTTCAGGCTTCGTCTCACCGCCGGCCTTCGCGCTGTCCGTTGTCGCGGCTTTCGCGCCCCCACGCCAGGACGCGCGCCAGCCGCCACCCGCCGCTGCGACTGGCAGCTTCCCGCCGTGCTTTTCCACCAGAGCGAGCAGCTTGGCGGCCTCGAGCGGGTCCTCCTGCGTCACCTCCAGCGCGTGCTGCGACGTCAAGTGCGCGCTGCAGAACGGCACGGCCGCGCTCACCGTCGGCTTTCCGCAACCTTCCACGCCGCACACGAGCCGCGCTGCCGCCGTGCCCAGCAGTCGGCGCTTGCTCGCGCCGCCACGACCACGACCCGCTCGGCGCCGCCGCCTCGACGCGTTCTTCTCGTTCGCCTCGGCCTCGATCTCGGCACGTGCGGCGGCTTCGGCCAGCGCCTCGGCCATGGCGCGGGCCTCCTGCTCGGCGCGCTCGGCGTCCTCGCGGCGCTTGCGCTTGACCTGCTCCTCGAGCTCGAGCAGCTCGCGCGGCAGCTCGCGCGGCGCCGCGGCGTCCTCGTCCAGCGGCTCCCACGTGTGGTCCGCGCGCTTGCCCTTCCAGTGGAACCGCTCGAAGCAGCCCGGGTTGCCCATCCACTTGACGCTGCAGTACTTGTCGCCGCAGCGCGCGCACGCGCGGTCCGCCGGCTTGCCGCACTCGACGCAGAGCCGGTCGCCCAGGAGCTCTTTCTTCTTGATTTGCAGCAGCGTCTCCGGGCAGTCGCGCGCCGCGTGCTTGGCCGGGTCCTCGAGGCACACGTGGCAGAGCCGCCGCGCGCAGAACGCGCAGGTCGCATCCCCGCGGCGCGCGTCGCAGTGCTCGCAGTACGCGTGGCCGCTGTCGGCGTCCAGCGGCTGCCGCAGCAGCTCGCGCGCGTGGTGCTGCTTGGCGCCCTTGGCGTGCGTGCGCGCCATGCACGGCTCGCAGAGCGCGTCCTGGCACACGAGGCATTTTTCGAACGCCACGTTGGCCTCGCACTCGACGCAGACCGCGGCCCGCGCGGCGTAGTGCTCGCACGCGTGGCGCGCGCGCGTGTGACCCTTGCGGTGGACGCGCAGAAAGCAGCGCTCGCAGTAGTGCTCGCGGCACGCGCGGCACCGCAGCGTCGAGAAGCGCCGGCACTCGACGCAGTGGAACGCGCGCGGCGCGGCGCTGGTGCCGTTGGTGCCGCGCAGCACGTGGAGCGGCGTGAACGCGTGCCACGCGAGCTCGCTGCCGGGCGCGTGCGTGTCGTAAAAGCACGCGAGGCACGAGTCCACGTAGTCGCCCGAGGGCGTCGCGCACTCGAGGCAGCGCCGCACGGCGCGCTCCACGTGGCACACGCGGCACCGCGGCGCGTCCCGTGCCCAGTCCTCGTCGTCGTCGTCGTCGCCGCGGTCTCGGTCGACGCGCTTTGCGCCCTTGTCCGCAGACGTGAGGTGCGGCCACGCCTGGATCCAGCGCCTCGTCACGCGATCCTGCACCATGGGGCGGTACGGCAGCATCGCGCCCTGCGCGTCGCGCGGCTCGTCCAGCAGTTTCTCACACGTCGGCGTGTACACGAAGAAGAACGTCTGCGTGAGCCGATCGTACTGCTGCTCGTACGGCGCGCGCTGCTGCGACTCGAGCAGGCGCCGCATCTCGCGCGCGATATACACGCGCCACGCGCACTGCACCACGGTCGCGCTATGGCGCCGGTGGGCGAGCACCGCGCGGTACCACGCGCGCACGCGCTGCATGCGGAACGTCGCCTGCGCCAGCGCCGCGCTGCGCCACCATAGCAGCACGCGCTCAAGCCCGCGCTCGCGCACAAATAGCGCGAGTTGCGCAGCCGACAGCGGCGCGCCCGTCACGTCGTGCTCCCAGAGGCCCTTCATGGGGCGTTCGATGCAACGGCGGCGAGTCGCTTCTGCAACGGACACGACCGCCGCTGACGACTTTGGATCCGCGCGAGCCAGGGGTGTCGCAGGCGAGGCCAACACGTGCGCAACGAGCAGCGCGGCGGTCTCCTCTTCAACTTTGTTGCGCTGGATACCACACCCATCAGAAGTGTGATCAGTGTCATCGCCCACGCAAGGGGCGTCACCGTCGCCGATGTCGACGTCATCGTCTGGTTGCGTCTTTGGCTGGGCGGGGCGTCGCAGGAGCGCTGCGGCCACGCGCACGACAAGCGTGAGCTCCTCGTGGAGGCCGCGCAGCTTGAGGTTGGCGGCAAACACGAGACAGCGCTCGAGGCAGCGCAGAAAGAGCTCGAGGATCTGAGCCTCCTGGGGTGCCTGCGTCGCGTACGCGAGCGACGCGATGTCGCCAATGTGGGCCACTGCATCGTCCGGGCGCCCGGCGTACAGCCGCAGGTGCATCTCGAGCTGGCGGTACGAGATGGGCGTCGACGACTGCATGACCGCGCGCACGAGCCCGACCACGCGGCCCTGCTGGTTGGGCAGGCTCTGTGCGACAATCTGGTGGACGGCACGCTCAGACGGCAGGAAGTTGAACGCGTGCTTGGTGGTCGGAGCGGGCGAGATCGCCCCCGTGGTCAGCGGGAAGGTGCGCGTGGTGCGCACGATCCTCGACGGCGCACTCGTCTTGAGCGTCGCCATCTCCTCCTTGGTCATGCCGAGCTTCTTCATCTTGGCCTCTGAGAGCCGCAACACGTCCTCGACGGTCGCCGAACCCACGGAGGCGGCGTACTTGGCCATGCCGAGACGGCTGAGCAGCACGGCCGCACTCATGCCCTCGAGCCCGAAGCCAACCCAGCCCACGCGGGCAGCAAGCTGCAGGGTCGCGTGGACGGTGGTGACAAACGAAATCTCGTGGAGCGTCTGCTCGCGCTCGGCCCACGCGAGCGCGACGCGCGCGAGGCTCTGGATCTTGATCGCAGCGTACTCGGCTTCAAAGTCGTACTGCGGCCGCTCCCACGATGTCTCCTGGGTCGCGACGTGGTAGAAGTACGGCCGCTCGCCGGGCGCCGCCGGAGGGATTTCGCGCCAGCCGAACGGCAGCGCGACGCGCGTGTACACGAGCGAAGTCTTCCCATGAGCGCGCAGTGCGAGCGCGCGCTGCAGTGCCTGCGTCGCGTGGAGAAAGTCGAGCGCCGCCTGCGCGTGCGCGTTGGGCGGGCGCGCGTTTGCCGGAAACAGCACGTGGCGGCGGTGCTCCACGTGCACGCTGCGGTGGTAGGACGCCTCGCACTGCGTCAACACCGCGGCACCCGCGAGCTGCGCTTCGAACGCAGCGACGGTCTCGGCGTTTTGGACGTTTTTCTTCTCTCGGTCTTCTTTCTCCACGGCGTTGCGGCGTCTTCGCGTGGGTGAAGCGGCTCCCTTTGACTTGCCGCTTTCGAGCGCACTTGCCTGGTTCTGCTTCTGGCTCTGCTGGTGCTGGCGGTGGCCGAGCCACAGTGACACGCGCTCGTCCGCCGAGACGCCCACGTGGACACGCAGCGTCATGGTCTGCGCCCGCTCGGCTGCCTTCAGCTGCCACTGGCCCTTCAGGCGGCGCTTCTGTTCGTCTCGACGCTGCTGGCGCCGGCGCTCGGTCAGCTCCAGGCGCGCGAGAAAGCGGCGCGCCAACGCCTGCATTCGGACCACAGCGTCTTCCTCTTCAACGGTGTACACGGGCCGCTCGCTCGCATACTCGTACGCAACGCTCTCGTCTTCGCCTTCACCCCAGCCCTCGGCATACTCCGCAGGGACCACGCGGTACACGACCCAGCTCTGCGAGTCCTCGTCCCAGTCCTCTACCCACGGGAACCGCAACACGTCTTGCAGCGCGTCCTCGCGCGCGGCGCGCTCTTCGTCGCGCAGCCACTGCTCGTACTCGCGCTTCTCCCGGTCGCGATCTTGCTGCCAGACCGGCGTGACGTAGTCGGCACGCACCTCGGCCAGGTACTCGTCGCGAAGCTGCTGCTTGAGTCGCGTGGACCGCACCAATTGCATCACGCGGTTCGCGGCGCGTCGGCGCCAATGCGACTGCACCCGCGTTGCGACGACGTTCATGGTGGCGATGGCCTGCGCGCCGTCGCTCCAGGCGATCGTTCGATCGTGGGGCTGACGACACCGGTGCGCATCCTGGATCGTTCGCAGCACCATCGCCGGCAGGAAGGCGTCGCCATCGGGTCGCGCCTCGCCCTGGACGCGTAGCACCATTTCGTCAACGGGGATCGCCAGCAGCTCGCCTATCTTCTCAAAGGCGTACTGGAAAATATCACCGCACGCCAGGAACCGCGCGTGGTCGTGTTTCTTGACGTCGGTCGCGTACTTGAAGTACGCGAGCCGCGACATTGACACTTTCACCTGCGAAATCGTGACATTCGACTGGAAGAACCGGAGCAACTGCCACGTCGAGACCTGGTCTTCTTCGAGCGCGCCCACGAACGCCAGCGCGCGCGCCTCGAGGCCCGGGAACTTGCTGAGAAACAGCTCGCGGGCCACGCTGAGCTGCTTGATGAGCCGGAAATTCTGGAGGCTGTACACCGCTGACACCTCGTCCTTCTCGCGCTCGCTCAGCTCGTCTTGGAGCCGCCTCATGTCGCGCTTGCGCTGTGCGGCTCGCTTCTCGATCGCTTCGCGCTTTTGCTTGGCCATGGCGTGATGCATGTTCGCTTGATCCAACTGCGCAGTCAGTTTCTCTCGTTTGTCGCGCAGCGCCTTTGGCGGGTTTCGGAAATCCGCGGCTTCCTGGAGAACCTCCTCGAGCTGTTCGACGATCTCTTGCTTGGCCTGCTGCGCGTGCTCCAGTTGCTGCTGCGCGAACTCGCCGCGCTTTCCCTCCTCGCGCTGAACAAGCCGCAGCGTCTCCAGCTGTGCACGCAACGCTCGCACAACGCGCAGGGTTTGCGCTGCAAACAGGTTGGTCGTCATGAGCTGCGCGTCGTCGTCGTCGTCCACGCCGATGCGCTCGAGCACGCGCAGACAGTCGTCCGGCGAGCCGCTCGCCCGTAAACGAGCCACCGCGTCACTCCCGTTCCCTTCACCGGCGAACTTCTGGAAGAGCGGGACGTACTGTTCTTCGTTCACGCCGAGCCGACGTAGCCACTCGGCTACGTGTAGGCCTTGGGTCTCGTCGCCGGGATCGTACAGCGCACTCGCCCGCATGGTCATGTCCCGGAGCACCCGGGCTATCGAGGTCAGCTCGCGAAAAGGGTTCTCGCGGCGGCGCCGCTGCGCGCTGAGCACGCGCTTCGCGAGCCGGGACTGCGCCTTCTGTCTCCAGCGCGTCTGGATGCGCAGGGCCATGCGCTCGCGCAGCTCGCTCTCGACCAGCAGCCGCGTTAGGCGTCCACGCCATAGAGACCCACGAGTGACGCACTGGATGCGTGTCGCGGCGGTGTTGAGCCGCGCCATTTTGGCCGTGAACGCGCGTCGCACGGCAGCGTCAACCCATTCGTGCGCGCGCTGGACCGCGAACGCGGCCTTGATGCGGCGGATCTCGCGCTTCACGTGGCGCCACGTGATGAAGGCCCGTGCCGCGTTCTGAATCACGCGCGCATACCGCTCTTGGCGCGCGAGCACACGGTCGCGTCGCCCGCGCGCCACGCTTTGGATGAGTGTCGCCGCACGTTCCACGCGGTAGTACTGGTCGCGCATGCTCGCGGCCTCACACTCGCGTCGCCGGTGATGTAGATGCGCCGCCAGGCGTCCTGGCACGGCACGGAGCCACCAGAACTGGAGTTTCCGCGCGGTCGTGATGCGGTGCGCGTGCCGGAAGCGCAGGAACCACTTGATGCGGCGATGCGCCAGCAGCTCAAGGCGCATGCGCTCCACGCACCGCGTGGCGATCCACCGGCGCACGTTGCGCTGCAGGAACATGGCCGCGCGCGTCCGCACACGCAGGCGGTGGCGCTGCCACGCGTGCTGGATCTGCTTGGCCATGTACGAGCGCGTGAACGCGAGCACGCTCTTGTCGAACGCGACCTCCTCCATCTCCTTCTCGCGCAGGCAGCCGAGCAGCAGGAACGTGGACCACTCGTTGTTGCGGCGGTACCACGCGCGCTGCACCACGAGCGCGGCGTGGAACATCTCGTCACATTCGCGGCGGCGACGGCGTGCGTCGCAGCGCCCGAGAAAGCCGCGCGCCACGCGCTGGATGAGAAGTGCCGCCGTGAGCCGCCACTCGGTCGCGCGCCGCTGGGCCTGGACCACGAGCTTGCGCATGCGCTTGATGCGCATGGCCCGGAAGTTGGTCTGCACGAGCACCGCGGCGCGGCGCACGGTCTGGTATGCGCGGTAGTGGCGCTGCATGCGCACCCAGGCCTGGAAGCAGATGATGCGGTGCCGGACAAGCCGGAACTGGGCACGCTGGATGCGCATCCGCGCGCGCGCCTGGATCTTGGTGGCCGCGATGCGGTACCGGCGCAGGAACTTGCGGAAGCGGCGCTTGCGGTACACGCCCTGGACGAGCTCGGCCGCGGACCAGATGCGGCGACGCTGCTCGCGCACGCGCGGCGGGATCCAGAAGCGCACGAGCGACTCGCCATTGTCGTCTTCGCGCGCAGGTTGGAGGAAGATGTCGCGCAGAAAGGGCCCACCGACCGGGTACGCGTCGTGCCACCGCAGGAAACGGCGCAGCCCAAACTGACGCCGCACCTGGCGCTGGATCTTCCGGGCGGCACTGTCCCGGTCGGTCCAGATCGCGAGCTGCACGGTCTCGACCCACTTGCGGAGCGCCTGCTGCTGAAAGCCGCGCAGTACGTACTCGATCGCGACGCGGAGCCGCTTCTTGATCGCGAGCCGGTGGTACGCCTGGCCGCGCTCGCGGTAGCGCCACTGCTCTACGAGCGCTTTCCACTGGAGCAGCGCCATGCGTTTCTGGTTGGTCTCGAACTCGTGGACCCACAGCAGCATCGCGCGGCGCATGCGGTCGCGGCAGTACGCGGCGCCGCCGGGCAACTGGAACAGAAACTTGAGCGGCAACTTGTCGCGTTCGCGCTCGATCAGCGAACGCGTCTGCTGCTGGTGGCGCGCCTCGCCGTCGCGCAGCGCGCTGAGCTCCGAGCCAAGCGCGCGCATCGTGGTCGTGCTCTCGCGGAGGTGGAGCGCGTGGAGCTTCTCGGTGTTGCGCGCGAACGGCTCGATCGGCGACGACAAAATGTCGCGCAGCCGCGCGCGCTTGTATTCGGGCGTCTGGATGTCTTCGATGGACGGCGTCGGTGTCGGCGCCTCGCGGTGGGGGCTGCTTGCCGTCGCTAGAGTAAGAGACCCAGCACGCGCACTCGACTTGCGGTGCGGCGCTGCGTGGCTATCGACGTGGGCAATCCCGCCGACTTGACGGCCGTCTTCCACGACCGCGGCATCCACCCGGTCTTCTTCGGTATCGTCTCCGTCGTCGGCTTGGTCACCCGCCGAACGCCGGCGCTGCCAGTCGCTCCACTCGACGACCTGGAGCCGACTGGGCGTGTCGCTCCGGCAGGCTGAGGCGTCACCGTCACGTAAATGCGCGCGGAAGTAGCTGGCCGACGCGACGGGCATGCGCCCCGAGCGCAGGATCTCGACCATGTGGTCCGGCCGAATGAGCGAGGACGAGGTCGGTGGGGGAGGCGACAGCAAAGCAGCATTTTCGTCGCGCGGTGAGCTCTCGAGCTGGTTGGCGCTGCCGGGCGGCGCGGCACCTCCTGGTCTCTCCGTTTGGTGGCGCGACGGCGGGATCACGGGCATCGGCTTGCTCTGCGCGCGTGAGGACGGCTCAATGGGCGAGGATGGCACGAGCGCCGGCGTGACCACGCGGAAGCGATCCATCTTGAAATGGCGATGCGGCGTCTGCCGGCGCTCGATGACCGGCGCGAGCACCGCGTCCTCGTCTCGAACGAGCGGCGGCGGCTGTGGATTTCTGGTCAGCGCCGCCGTCTTGAGCTTGACAGGCGAGTTGAAGGACGGGGGAGCGGGCGGGGCTTGTTTGGTCTTGGGCATCGGAGAAGCCTGCGCGATCCGTGGCGGGGACTTGGGCGGCGCAAGCGAGCGGACCGGTTGCAGCGGCAAGCGCATCTCTCGGCCTCGCAGCTCCTCCGCAAAATCGACGGCGTCGCTGCGCGCATCGGCGGACGACTCGGGGCGGCCGCTCACGGTCAGCAAGAGGCACGCGCTGCCCTTGGCGTCCACGGGCCGCGCGGGCATCGCGAGCAGCTCCGAGTCGAGCGCGACCACGAGCTGCAGGCGCTGGTTGGGCGGCGGCGGCGCCGCGCCGCGCATGAGCATGGAGACCACGAGGCAGCAGTTGACGTGCACGCGCTGCGTGTCGGCGTTGCGCGCCTCGAGGCGGCGGCAGCAGTTGACGAGCTGCAGCAGCGCGTCCAGCAGGTCCTCGCGCTCGAGCGCGAGCCGCGCGAGCAGCGCCGGCGCGTGCAGCACCAGCAGCCCGAGCGCGCGCGCCGCCATCGCGCGGTGGTACACGCTATTCTTGACGTTGCGCAGCACGCGCAGCGCGCGCTCCAGCAGCGCATGGTCGTCATTACCGTCGTCACAGTCGGATCCTTCGACGTTGTCGTCTTCCTCTCGCTGCTGCTGGCGGAAGCGCGCGAGCGACGCGGCGCCCGCAACCGCCGCGACGGCGCGCAGCTCGTCGGAATGCGACACGTGGAGCGTCGCCTCCTGCAGCTTCCTCTGGCGGTGGCGCGCGAGAGCCGAGCGCGACCGCTTCATCGCGCGGCGGCGCCATGCATGGTCCAAAAGGTCGGGCAAGTCCCTCAATGGCCGGGACTCAGATCCTCCCAAGCAGGCGGTCTGATGTGAAGCGTATCTGAGTCTGAGGATAGTTCTGTCGTCCAATCGTCTGCGGCCCCGCCGACCTTTCAGGAATCCAAAACATGCGACGTGTGAAAGCTGCTGTGGTCAACGTTGGCGGTGGTGGCCCACGGCCATGGGGGCAGCGCGGTGGGGATACGTGTATAGACGGATTGACCGATCGATAGACACGGCGTTTCTTCACTGTGCGAGCACATACACCACGCCTCCATTTAGATCCCGTGTCTGTATGGCCATCCAGCGCCATTCTCCCCGTCGATGGGCCAAAGGCTGCGACACACCACCTGCCTGTTCTCTCTCTGGTTGGTCCGTGCTCATGGCCAGCTTGTGCTCTGGCGGGTTTCGTCATCCGACCAACCCGCTAAAACCCCACAACCTTACTATTTTACAAGGTTAAATACCCTCTAAATTGAGGTTTTATGCCGTTTGAGGCCCGCAGAACCGCTGCGTCGCCCACGAACAGGGCGCTTCTCCTTTGGCGTGGCCGACCAAGAGACAAGAGGAGGCGTAATCTTTCCTTCCCTTCCGCCCGTATCGGCCCAGACGCCGGCGGGATTCTCCCAGCGCGCTTCGCCCTCAGTCCGCCATTCGCCGCGTCTCCGCCACACCTCGTCCAGTATGACTGTCCACGCCGCCGACAAGGTACCGTGGGTGCCGGCCATCCTCTGCTACGTGCAGCTGGCCATCCTCATCACGTTCGGCCACATCCGCGACTACCTGGGCCGCGTCTTCGGCTCGCGCTACGCGTCCGAGCACACGCAGCGCGGCTACGCGCGCCTGCTGATCGCCTGGGAGAACTTCTACACGAACCGCATCTACCACCGCGTCCAGGACGTGTTCAATCGACCGGTCGCGGGCTGCCCGGGCGCGCACATTGACGTGATCGAGCGCTACTCGGTGGACGGCAACAAGACGCTCCACCAGAAGGAGGGCGCCGTGCGCCACTGCACGAACCTCGGCTCGTACAACTACCTCGGCTTTGCCGACGACTGGATGGGCACGTGCAGCAAGGAGGTGTTCAAGGCCGTGCAGCAGTTTGGGCTCGCGTCCACCACGCCCTCGATGGAGTTCGGCACGACCGTGGTCCACCAGGAGCTCGAGCGCGCGGTCGCGACGTTTGTGGGCAAGCCCGCGGCCATCGTGTACAACATGGGCTACGCGACCAACGCGACCTCGATCCCGGCCATGATGGGAAAGGGTTCGCTCATCATCAGTGACAGCATGAACCACAGCTCGATCGTCAACGGCGCGCGCGCGTCGGGAGCGGTTGTCTCGGTCTTCCGCCACAACGACGCCAAGCACCTCGAGACGGTGCTGCGCCTCAAGATTGCTGAGGGCCAGCCGCGCACGCACCGCCCGTGGAAGAAGATCATGGTCATGGTCGAGGGCATCTACTCCATGGAGGGCGAGATCGTCGACCTGCGCGCGATCGTGGACGTCGCCAAGCGCTACAAGGCTTACACTTACGTTGACGAAGCGCACAGCATTGGCGCGCTCGGGAAGACCGGCCGCGGCATCTGCGAGTACGCTGGCGTGGACCCGAGCGAGATCGACATCCTCATGGGCACCTTCACCAAGAGCTTTGGCGCCATGGGTGGCTACATCGCGGCCTCGGAGGAGATCATCTCGTTTGTGCGCAGCTCGAGTGCCGGCGCCAACTACGCCACGAGCCTGTCGCCGGTCATCGCGCAGCAGATTCTCACGGCGCTCAACATCATTGACGGCAAGGACGGCACCGACCTCGGCAAGAAGAAGCTTGCGGCACTTCGTGAGAATAGCAATTACTTCCGCCAGAAGCTCATCGACATGGGCGTGATCACGCTCGGCGACTTCGATTCGCCGGTGATTCCCGTCATGTTGTACCAGACGAGCAAAGTCGGTGAGTTCTCCCGCGAGTGCTTCAAGCGCGACTTGGCTGTGGTCACTGTCGGTTTCCCGGCCACGCCGCTGTTGCTTGCGCGCGTGCGATTCTGCATCTCGGCGGCCCACACGCGAGCAGACCTGGACTCGGCGCTTAAGAAGCTCGAGGAAGTCGTCAAGATTTGCCACGTGCAGTACAACAGGTCGTTCATGGGCTAAGTGCGCGATATCCCATCTGCTGAGTGCCAACAGAAAACCGATTGTTGACCCCTATCAGCTCGGGCGTTTTTCGTTGGACCTGCGAACGATCTGCGTTGCAGCCGTGAGCTATATTCCATTTAGCACCATTTGCTTCAATAGATTCATTCATTCCTAATGTAGCCCACCGAAATGTGTGAAGTTGGTGGAGTTTCAGTCCTGTGTTGTGTCGTGAGCAGCCGGCGCTTCAGCGGTCGAGTCGAGCTGCAGCTTGAGCCCGCTCGCCTTGATCAGCGACAGCTCGTACAACGTGTTCTACAAGCAGTCACGAGAGCACCATGAGTCCACGCTCATGTAGCGTTTCATATCGCAGCGTCAGTTGAATCACACCTCTAGCTTGCGCAAGTTGTACTTGACCGAGTCGTACTTCTTGCGCAGTGGGCCATTGCGGAAGTCGAACTGGATGAGCTCACCGGAGATGGCCTCGACCATCGCGCGACATTTCTCCACGGCGGCTTCGTCACGCGCCGTAGCGCGAACAACCGCATACCGGGTCAGTTCGCCCGTGAAATCGGCGACGCCGCCGAGGTATTCGTCCTTCTCCACGTGGGCCATGGCACGCATCGGCAGCAACTGATGTGCTGTCAGGTAATGCGCAAAAAGCTTGGCTTCCGCGTACTCCTCCAGCGAGGATGACAGCGCGCCATGGCGCAGCGACGGGTTCGTGGCGGTCATCGGGATGAGCTCCGCTGTCACCTACATAATTGATCAAGCCATCGTCAGTCTTTCCCGCCTCAAAATGCCGGCGCAAATGACCGACCTGTTCTGCTTTCTCCAGCAGCGATGACGCGCCGTTCTGGTCCCCGCGATGGAGACAATAGATGGCTTGCTTACTACAACCCGATGGGAACCAAGATCCCGTCAACGCATGATCAGAGCGCGCAAAAGTCTGACCTCGAACTTTCGCACCTGCTCTTCAAGATCTCGCGGGAGCGCTTGATGATCTGTTCGCGCGTCTCGTCATACTGCTGCATTTCTATCACATCACCGGGTGGATGGTTCAGTCGCGGCGCGCAATGCGATGGGTTGATTGATAGAGCGTGAGTGACTTGAACACACCTTGGTTGATATGCGCAAACTCGCTGTGATCGAGAAGCGCCGCCACGACTGTGTCAGCATGTACGACGTCATCCTCCGAGCGGTCAATGCGCCGCCTCTTCGCCTCCTGCTCCGCACCGGAAGCCGCTCCGGGCGCGGCCATATTCGTCGCCATTCGTGGTCTTTTTCCGAGCCGATCTTTTTGGTGACCGACGTGAGGTCTGTATCGGAAGTAGAGTACCCCTGCGTTTAGTACCCCATGCACCCAATACCAGGGGAGGATGCCCGTGTTTGGGTACCCTGATACACAAAAAGGAAGCCACTCGCTTGCTCGCACTGTGCGTTTTTGGACGAAGGCGACACTGATTTGCCTCGAGGTTTTACTTTGGTCTTCCGCGAGGTTTAATTCCATGTGGGGTCCGGGGGGAAAATCGCCTGCTGGATCGCAACCGCGACTGACTGCCTTCGCCCGCATTACGCGCAGCCGTCGACCGAAGGTAAGCAACGTAGCGTCGCTTTGAATGGGCGGAGCGGGAGAGAGAGCGGAGAGGAGGGGAGGGGAGAGGACCATGCGCCACTGGAGGAGGAGGTCCTTTGCAGAGGAGCTACGCTGAGTGGTGCTCTTGCTGCCGCACCGCGATCTTTCCTTCTTTTCCGCCCCGCCAAGTTCAACCTGCCGCGCCGTGGGCGGGTGGAAACCTGGAAAGAACGCCACGAGACTCACCACCGCTGGCTGTGGATGCATGTGTAGGCAACCGAGCGACTCCCCGTCTCGTCAGCGACTGATCCACGATGAGCCACTTCGTGCGCCAGAGCAAGTTCCGCCATGTGTACCTCGAGCCGGCCAAGCTCGAGAAGTGCTACACCAACCTGCGACTGGCCACGGCCACGGGCGAGCAGAACTACATCAAGGGTAACACCAAGTTCTTCGCTGTCTCGATCCAGGCCGGCGGCGGCGCCATGGCCGTCGTGCCGTACGAGAAGTACGGCAAGTTCGACCCGGACTTCCCGCTGATCTCGGGCCACCGCGGTGCCATTCTCGACTTCGACTTCAACCCGTTCCACGAGCACCTCATTGCGTCCGCCTCGGATGACTCGACCATCAAGATCTGGGGCATCCCCGAGGGCGGCCTCACCGAGACCTGTGTGGAGCCGCTCGTGGACCTGCAGGGCCACGGCCGCAAGGTCACGCTGATCAACTTCCACCCCACGGCGAACAACGTGCTCGCCAGTACCTCGGCGGACTTCTCGGTGCGTCTCTGGGATATTGAGAAGGGCCAGGAGATCGTGAGCATGGCGGCTCACGGCGAGAACCTGACGCAAGACTTGGCCTGGAGCTGGACGGGCAACCTCCTCGGTACGACGTGCAAGGACAAGGTTGTGCGACTGTACGATGCCCGCTCCGGTCAGGTCTCTCAGATCAAGGACGGTGCCCACGGCGGTACCAAGAGTGTCAAGATGACGTTCCTTGGTGACAAGGAGACCTTCGTCACCGTCGGCTTCACGAAGCAGAGCCAGCGCCAGTTCAAGGTCTGGGACCCGCGTAAGCTCGACAAGGAGCTCAAGAAGGTGGACATTGACCAGGCCGCTGGTGTGATCATGCCGTTCTACGACCCCGACACGAACCTCCTGTACCTGTGCGGTAAGGGCGATGGCAACATTCGCTACTACGAGATGTCGGAGGGTGAGCCGTACGCGTTCCCGCTGAACGAGTACCGTTCGACCACCGCCGCGCGAGGCATGGCCTTGATCCCGAAGCGCGCTTGCGACATCATGAGCTGCGAGACTGCGCGTTTGTTGAAGCTCACCTCCAACGCTGTGGAGCCCCTGCACGCTTACGTGCCGCGTAAGTCGGATGCTTTCCAGGACGACATTTACCCCGACACGTTTGCTGGTGTTCCTTCCATGACGGCGGACGAGTGGTTGGAAGGCGCCGACAACTCGCCGGCCCTGATGTCTCTGCGCCCCGACCAGTTCGGCAAGATCACGTTTGATGGCAAGCGCGCCAAGAACAGCAAGTCGGGTGCGTCCCGAGTGTCGCGCGTCAACCGCACGGGCTCGGCTGCCCCGCCCGCCTCGGCGCCGGTGAAGCGCGGGAGCCGCACGGATGAGGCAAGCCTCCAGCGCGAGCTTGACGCGGCGAATGCGCGAATTGCGGAGTTGGAGGCGAAGCTCCGTGCGAATGGCATCTCGTACTAAGCGACGAATTGTCGCTCATCTTTGACGCGGAGCAAGGAAAGAGAAAGAGGATTAGACTTGCGCAAGTTTGCTTCAGCAGGAAAGGGGCGTATGATGGACGCGATCGGGCTTCACTGTCGACTCGCGGCCCATACCTATTAGATTGAGCACGGCCCGCCCCGTTTCGTTTCGACGTTTTGATCAGACAATTAACAAGAAGAGATAAAAAGGAGACAAAAACCGCATCAGGTGGGCAAGCCCTCCCCCGTGTTTGCATTCTTTCTGCTATCAGGTTATTTCGATGGACGTGAACGCGTTCACGCGAGTGATATCTCGGCGGAGCGACTCGAACGTCCACGACAAAATGTCCTGTGTCTGATACGCCGTGGCACCCGTGCTGGCAGTGAAGCCAACCCACGCACGGCCGTGGTTGAGCTCGATGCTGTCGTCCAGTCGAAGCGGCACTGCGAGGACAGGCGAGTTGAGGTCGTCAATGAACACTGAAAGCGTCCCGATACCCGAGAGCCAGTCGCCGCGCGAGAAGAAGTCCCCAGCCAGCGTCGTCGCCGAAAAGTACTCACCAAAGAGCCTACAAATTCCAACACGTAATCAGTGAACGACTGCGCTCCTGTATGGAATGGCTTCCAAGCACGTACAAGTTTTCGTCGATATTTGGATCGTAGAGGATACGCACGACGTGCGTCCCGTCAGTGAGGTCGGGAAGGTTCGTCGTGGAGCCGAGCGAGTACGTGTGGTTGGCATATACGGGTTCACCCTTGCGTCCGACGTGAACGCTCACATGGTTCTCGTAGATGTCGAGCTGCTCGTGGTTGTACCACGTGTCGAACTCCACGGCGAGCGCATTCTTCAGGCCGCCGTATCCGAGCTCCATGCCGCCTGACCCGATGCTGATCTCGTTGTCATTGTGGACGACAAACGCAAAGCCGTCGCCGCCTCGAGAGCGGCAGCGCGTGTGGACGTCGTCCATGACCTTACATACCGTCGATGGATTCGCGAGGCGAAACGAGAACGTCGTGTCGAAGCCCTCGCGGACGTTCATCTGACGCGGGTACCACGCTGAGCCCGTAAGAAACGAGGCCGATGCGGTCAGTCGAAGCGCCGGTCCACACGGCGCTGACACTGGGGCAATCGCAGTGCCAGCATTGGCAGTCGCGATGGGATGCACGACTTTCGCAGGTTTTGGCAACGCCGTTGCGGCGTTCGTTGCAATCGTGCGAACCGTTCTACCGTTGACGAACGTCGCTGTGCGGCTTTCTGTGACCGAGCAGACGAGCGAACAAGCAGCAGTAGCCGAAACGGTGTCGGAGGCCCCGGAGTTGAATCCATCGCAGCATGTCACGGTCGCGTTGCAATTCTGGACGTTGACGTCACCGTTTACGTACAATCCAAAATGACCTTGATCTCCGATCTCGCCACTAGGCCCTTGTGTGGGTGCCGTGATAGATGCTCTCGTGGCGCTGACGTTCGTGAGCAAGCGGGCGCTAAACTGAGGAAAGGTGAAGTCTAAGCGTACAAAGTCATCGCGATAAATCAGTACAGCCTCACCGCACAATCAATCCGTATATCCACGCACCAGAAGCCAACGTCGTGACACAAGGCGCCAGGGGTGACGCAATGCCGCTCACAGCATTCTGGAGCGCTGATCGACGTCCATAGAGATCGATATTTTGCCAGTCGCTTCGAGCTCGGTAGTCTTCGGTTAAGGCCGTCGCACGAGCGTGGTAGGCAGTGCCGCTGCGAAGCTGGATGATAGTTGTAGAGGTCACATTCCCGACCGTGACGGCATCCTTTGAATTGAACGTCGACGTCGTACACTGCTTCCATTCGACACGGTAGCCAGTGATGGTCATCGTGTCCCAAATATTCGTAGATGGCGCCCAGTTTACGTCGACTGCATGAGCGGCGACGTTCGAAAGAACTGGTGCCGCGAGCGCAGCGACCGGGGCAGCGTACGAGAGAAACGGAACCTCGTCGTAGAGCGCGTGAAGGCGGCCATTCGTGACTTTCACCAGCGACGGATACGTCGGGTTGGCTAACCACTGCGCAGACACCGCTGGAAGCGTGCACTCAAGCTCGACTTCGGGCACAACGTGAACAACGTTCGTGCACTCGAGGCCACCGACAGTCACGATCGCGTCAGAGGCACCAAAATGCTTACCGCTGATCGCAATACGCTGGCCGCCAGCCCGGAGACAGTTATAGGTGGAGGCAAAGGGGAGCCCCATCGGGTTACACGCAAAGGCCGAGTTCGTGTGCACACTATTGGTCTTGCGGACGACCTCCGAGCAGTTCATGGCTGCGACAGGACTAGAGACGTTGAAGTACTTGTCGATGCAGCCCCTCACTTTGGTGATGACGGGCGCTGCAGTGTGCATTGGCGGTCAGCGCAGTCGAGCAGAATTGGCATTCCTCAACTTCCAAATTTCCAAAACGCACCTTTGGCGAAGGCAGCCCAGTCCAAATGGAACGTTTGCCCGCTCCACGGGACAGCGTCCCCCTTGGTTGCTGCACTGGGCACTTTCGTGCACGGGTACAGACGTACGCGATGGATTGTGTCGGTGACGTACTGCCAGATCGGAAACACGTACAACTCGTCCTCCAGCGAGCTGCTCGTCCGCGGCCGAAACGGGATCTTCACGGGGTCGCGAAACACGCGTCGCTCGGCGCGTACACCGGGATACACCGCCGTCTCGTCCGGAATACGCTCCAGCGCGAGCACGGCGCGATCGCATTGCCCAAGGTACTTCATGCGCAGCACGATGTGGTCTCGCTCGTCCGGGTCGATCTCCACGCGCAGCTCGGGCGAGTCCACAAAGGCCTGCGCCATCTTGGCGGATGGCAGTACGATGCCGCGCAGGTACCCGTTGATCGCGTCGACCTCGATCCCCATCTCCATGGCCGTGGACTGCGCCCAGCCGTTCAGTCCATCAGTAAAGTCCCATTGCACTTGAGAGTGCCAATCAGTTCGTCAGTTAGCTGATGCCCGTCGAGTTTACGGTTTTCCAGAGTTGACGTACGTGGTATCGAGTGCATGACGGGCGGACCGGCCGCCACGCCCACTATGGACACGGCCGCCACAATCCCATACAGATAATAGCGCGCGCGCAGGCGTCGGCGTTGACGGGGAGCCGGCGGCATCGTCCTCATGGTCGCGTATCTTTCAGCTTGGCGCATCATTGAAGCGGACCGACGAACCCCACGAAAGGTCGCGGATCTTTCGCTCCATTGGCCAGAAGCCATCCACGTATTTTACCGATTCTTTCCCACCCATCCCGAAATAAAACCAGAAAGTTTCCCCGTTCAAGGACCACCATTCACCGGCCAAGTTTCTCGTTTGGCGCCAAAAACCGCAGCTATTCCACCTCAAAACCTTACGCAAAAACAAGGTTTATCACTAAAACCCCATTCTGAAACCGCCCAAAATCCTCCCTCTGGCCCACCCGTCGCTTCGATTTCCCCCCCTCTCGCTCCTTCCCGCCCTCCCCCCTCAACACTGACTGCCGCGCTTCCCCCTCCACACCGCCAGTTCTACCGGTTATTACCAAACCTTGGGCGCGGGAAGAGTACTCCGGAACCAAAAAGCCGCCAACCCAGCGACCCGCAACGGCCGCCCGCCATTTCCCTCCCGCCATCGACGTATCTCCGCCCACGCGACGAGACCTCTACCCACACACAGCACCTGAGTATGAGCGGACTGGACGTGGCCCACGGCGAGCGCCGCGCCTCGGTGCGTGCGGCCGCGCAGCCCTACGCGCGTCGGCGCCCGCGCCGCAGCGCGCGTCTTGGAAGCGGCCACAGCCACGACGACACGAACGACGAGAACGACGACGACGACGATGAGAATGACGACGACGACGACGAGCACCACATCCGCACGGAGACGCCCGCGGCCGCGCGCGGCGGGCTGTTCTCGCGCCTGTTTAGCTTCTTCCCGCTGGGTGGAAGCAGCAGCAGCAAGAAGACGGTGGTGGAAGAAGCCTCGGAGCTGGACGCGTCCATGGCGTCGCCGTCGGACGAGGAGCGCGCGACCCGTGACGAGGATGAGAAGGCCGACATGGAGACCTCGCAGGAGTCGCTGGACACGCTGCTGGACGTGTCGGTCAAGTCCCCGGTGGCGCCGCCGCCTGCGGCGTCCACGGCGCTGAACGGCCACGCCTCGCCCGTGAAGAGCGCGCGGTCGTCGCCGTCCAAGCGCTCGCCGCCCTCCAAGCGGTCGTCGCCTGCCAAGAGCAAGGTCGTCGAGAAGAAGCAGACATCACCAGTGGCTGCTGCCGCTGCCGCCGCCACGGCCCCTGCACCCGTCACCAGTGTGTTTGGCAACGGCACCGACAAGGCCAAGACGCTCAAGATTGCGAACGCTGATGTTGAGAAGGAGCCGTTTGCGTTCCAGCGTGTGACCGGTCGGCGTAGAAACAAACCGTCGTCGCCCCGCGTGACCGAGTCTCCGCTCGCTGTGCTGAAGAAGAAGAAGCCCATCAGCTTTGAAGAATACGAGCGGCTCTCGAGCCAGCTGCGTAACCTGGTAGAACCAACTCCAGAGAATGCCCTCGCGCTCACGCGGTCGACTCTGTCGAACGCACTCGAGTCCCGCGCACCAAGTGATGCGAGTGCTGCGCAGGAACCAGCTCGTGACCGTCGCGAGCTCAGCGTCGCTGCTCTTCCATCCGTAAAGCGTGCTCGTCCGAGTGAAGATCTGCCGATCGCACTGCCTCGCGAGGATCGTCTGACGCGAAAGCCGAAGCCGTCTCGACTCCTGACGGGAACGAAGCGCGACGTCGCTTCCCGTAGTGCGTACTCTGCAGCTGTTGCCGAGAAGATCTTGTCCACTCTGAACAAGATTCAGACGCCGCTCGACAAAGAATCCCAAAAGCCAACGCCGTCCACTTCGCTTTCATGGGCGAAGTACCAGCTTGCGCTTACGAACCAAGACAACGGGACACATAACGGTGATGCGAGCATGGACACGGAGGAGGAAGATGCGCCTCCTACGAACACAGTGCCGAAGGTGACGTGGAAGCCAAGTGTCACTGAAGGTGTGCCCAAGTCCGCCCCTCCAGCGGCCAGGAACTCTCCATTTTCGTTCCCTCAACAGTCCGTCGTTGAACCGAGCTTGGCTGCTGCTAGTGTGAGTGTCCCGTCGTTCCCGTCAAGCGGAACAGTGAAGACTTCCAGTACGGTGCAGAAGGCTCCCTCGCAGAATGGCTCCAAGCCGATCGCTGAGGGCCCGTCGAAGCAAACCATGGGCGAGTATTCTTTTACGGTTCCTCTGGCAGCGTCGTCGCCTTTCAAGGCGTCGGGAGATGACACGATTCAGTATTTCTTCACTCCTCCGCCTGCTCTGCGTGAACCGCCGAAGCGTTCGCCTGGTCAGAAGTCGTTTACGTCGAAATCGGGCTCATCGACGGCCCCGTTCTCGTTCATGCCGTCGTCGCCTCGTGTCCGCCCAGAGTCGCTCACCAAGTCGGTCCCCCCGAAGGTGAAGTCCCCTGTGAAGGCGGTGGCTCCTGCTCCATCGATTAATGCGGCTTCTTCGACCAGCTCCGCGAACCCGTTGGCTCGATTCACGCAGACCGAGCCCGGCAGCTGGAGGTGTCCGTCTTGCGCCGTGATGAATGGCGCTAAGCACGCGAAGTGCCCTTGCTGTGAGACCTCGAAGCCATCGTCAGCCGCTTCTGTTCCCCCAGCGAGTTCGTCAGCCAGTGCACCTGCTGCGTCCAACCCGTTAGCACGATTCATGCAAATGGAACCTGGCAGCTGGAAGTGCCCGGGCTGTGCTGTTACGAACGGCGAGAAGTACTCGAAGTGCCCGTGCTGTGATACGGATAAACCTGGTGGCGCGCCAGCAGGATCGTCGAAGCCACAAGAAACCACCACATCGACCGCGTCCTCAGCGAACTCGAGTGGTTTCACGTTCGGTGTGTCCACGACGGAGAGCAAGAAGACCGAGTCGAGCGCACCCACGTCGAGCGGTTTTAAGTTTGGTGGAGACGCGAAGAGCACGTCGACTCCAGCTGCATCGGGCTTTTCTTTCGGTGTGTCCTCGACGACATCGAGTCCCCCAAAACCTGCCTCGACTGGTTTTACGTTCGGTGCGCCCGCATCGTCAACGGACACCACTAAGCCGAGTAGCGGATTTACGTTTGGCGTTGCCCCAACCTCAACGACGGACACTACATCGACGTCCAACAAGCGGAAGTCTACTGACGATGACAACGGACCTAGCGAGAAGAAGGCTGCGGTTGAAGCCGCGGTTCCGGCATCAACGGGAGGATTCACTTTCGGAGCATCACAGTCGTCTGACAAGCCGAAGTCCGCTGGATTCACTTTCGGGGCGGCATCATCCGCGCCGGATTCGACTACGAAGGCTGGTTTCAGCTTTGGGTCCACGGATAGTGCCTCCGCCGCGAAGCCACCTGTGCCCAGCTTTGGCTCGTCTGCCAAGTCTGTGGAGGAGAAGAAGGATACTGCACCCTTCAAGTTTGGTACGTCGGAAGAGAAGAAAGATGCTCCGTTCAAGTTCGGGACACCAGCGGAAAAGAAGGAAACCCCCGCGTTCACGACTTCTGCAAGCGCTATAGTTGACCCGAAGCCGTCTTTCACATTCAGTACGCCATCGGCCACTGAGGCGAAGTCCGCTGACGCGACGCCAGCCAAAGCCACGTTTGGTTTCACACAGCCCAGCACCTCGACCTCGACGGAGAAGAAGGCCAGCTTCACGTTTGGTGGTTCAGCAGCACCTGCTGGTACGCCTGCGTCGAAGACTGTCGATGATCCATTGACCTCCTCCAAGCCGTCGTTCACGTTTGGGTCTGTGGAGCCCAAGTCAGCTCAACCGACTGGCTCATCCGCGGCGAATGCAACCTTCGGCCAGTCGGTGGGTACTGCGGCGGCGAAGCCAGCGTTCGAGTTTGGATCGTCGTCGGCTCCGTCGAAACCCTCCGTCTCGTTTGGAGCCGGAGCGCCGACAACATCGAGCAGCACTCCTTCCGCGCCTGCGCCATCGTTCACGTTTGGGGCGACTTCGGCGGTGGACAACAGCGCCAAGAAGGCGGATGCCCCTGCGTTCACCTTCGGAGGAGCTTCGCACACTGCAACTCAGTCGGGAAGCGCCTCAGCTAGTGGCTTTGGTCAGTCGACTAGCTTCGGATCGACTGCACCGCAATCGACCAGTTTCGGCTCGTCCGCCCCGCCGACGACTGGGTTCGGGTCCTCCGCCCCGTCATCGACCGGCTTTGGTGCCAGCTCCACTAGTTTCGGATCGGGTGCGGCCACGTCGGTTGGCTTTGGATCGACCACTTCAAGTGGCTTTGGATCGACCACAACTGCACCGGCTTCGACTGGCTTCGGCACCACGACCTCCAGTGGATTCGGCTCAACGACATCGGCTGGTTTCGGTGCAACGACATCGTCCAGTTTCGGCTCGACCACCACGTCCACCGCGTTTGGCTCCACTCCCGCGACCACCCCCTCGTTCGGTACCACCCCTGCGTCGACGCCTGGTGCACCAGCGTTCTCGTTCGGAGCGTCGACCCCCGCGACCAGTCAGCCAGCGTTCGGATTCGGCGCACCGACGACATCGAGTGCGTTCAGCACGCCAACAACCAGCGCATTCGGCGCACCCGCGCCGAGCTCTGGATTCGGTTCCTCCTCTGGCGCTGGGGGCTTCGGCTCGAACACTCCGGCGACGGGATTCGGGATGAACTCGAACCAGCCGTTTGGTTCGACCCCCGCGCCAAGCCCTGCGTTCGGAGCCACTGGAAACGGATCGGGATTCGGCGGCAACGCGTTTGGCTCGAATGCGCCTGCGGCCGGAGCTTTCGGTGTGCCGACGCCCACCCCGTCCCCTGCGTTTGGCGGCTCAAGCTCCGCGTTCGGAACCCCCAACACTCCGTTCGGAGCCTCTGCGAACGCCTTTGGCGCCACCCCGAGCCCAGCGTCATCGGCGTTTGGCGCAACGCCGACCAGCTCTGGTTTCGGCACGCCGGCGACGCCAGCCTTCGGTGCTCCGCCGACGCCGAGCTTTGGCGCTCCGGCCGGAGGCTTCGGTGGCGCCCCCGCCTTTGGTGCCCCGCAGGGCGCCACTGACGGATTCAACATGGGCGCTGCGCCTAATGCGCCCAAGGGGCGACGCATTTTGAAGGCCAAGTCCCGCCCGAAGCGCGCATAGAGAGTTGGCACTCAATCTCTCCCCCTCTCTCAAGACCACACATGCACGCGGAACCATTTAGAGCCGCAAGAACCTCTGCCGTTTGCTCAGCTAGAAGATTTCTTCCTCTCCTGAAGACTGGTCGTATATTTAATGAACTCGCCTTTTTTGTTTCTCCATCCTCCGCTCTCACTCCATGGACAACATAGAAGTGCGGTGCTAATCTTAGCGACAGTCATGGTCATAAGAATCTGCTGCTCGCCCGACGCCGCCCATCAAACCAGCTCTTCCCCCGCGTGCTTTCCGCTCGCGCATTCGCAATTGCGTTCCGCGTCGCCTTTCGTCGATTGCAAGTCCGTCCACCATGGCGACCGACTCGGGCAGCGCCATGGCGTCGGCGTCCGCGGCCGTGAGCATCGGCAACTACAAGGGCGTGATGCTCTGCAACCGGCCCTTCAACGGCGTCAGCACCAGTACGCCATCTTGATTCTCTTGCTGCTTCCGGAACCACAGAGGGTCTGACGTTTGTGTGCTTCTCTTCTCTTCCGTAGCGCTGGCCAAGGAGTCGCGCAGCTCCAACAACATCGCGTCATCGTCCACCAAGCTCGCGTTCCTCGCGGGCATCCCCACCGAGCCGCTCGGCATGAACGTGACGATCCACACGGACCCGCCCGTGCGTTTTGCAGCAAGTGAGCCTGAACCCATTCAACTCAGTACTGAGTTTTTTTCTGTTCTGCTTGTCCTGCGCAGCACGCGGTCAAGCGCGACAAAAAGAACACGGCGCTGTCCAAGCACAAAAAGTGGCTCCACGACCTCCAGAAGGAGCGCGAGCGGCTCCAGCGCGAGCTCGACCAGGACGACGACAAGCAGCAGCAGCGCCGCGAGCGGTGCGTGGGTCTCAGCTCGTCGATCCTTCCTGTGTGGCTCGTGGTCTCAC
Source organism: Pythium folliculosum (assembly GCA_023336295.1). Classification (NCBI taxonomy): domain Eukaryota; phylum Oomycota; class Peronosporomycetes; order Pythiales; family Pythiaceae; genus Pythium; species Pythium folliculosum. Next base: position 80,593 of record JAADWV010000005.1, on the reverse strand, counting down.
TTGTGCGTTCGGGTCCCCCCCCCCCACAGCTTCTCGGAGCGCGAGGCCAAGTTCCGCGACGCCGTGCGCGCCAACGGCAACGCGCCCGAGGCCGACGACCCGGGCGACGACGACCGCAAGGCGGACGCCAAGAAGCTCAAGCGGCCCATGTGGGCGCTCACCAAGGAGACCGCGGACGAGAAGCGCGCGCAGCTCGAGGCCGACGAGGCCGACGAGCTCATCGACTTTGCCAACAACCTGGACCTGGACCAGTTCATGGACGATGTCGAGATCAAGGCCCGCGTGGCACAGGTGGAGCAGCAGCTCGCGCAGCTGCAGTCCATTGTGGACCACGAGGAGGCCGACGAGAAGCGCGCGCAGCGGCTCGAGGACCGCACCAGCGGCGGCGGCCCGCTCACGGGCGCCGACCTCGTCAAGTGGAAGGCGGCCCACGGCGACGGCGATAACGACGAAGACGACGACGCGCGCAGCGTGGCTTCGAGCGTGCTCTCCGAGTGCAAGTCGCTGCGGTCCGTGCACTCGGTGCGGTCGGTGGCGGCCATGGCCAAGCGCGTGGAGGCCAAGCTGCTCGACGGGAACGAGAGTGCGGTGGTGAATCCGCGCATCGTGACGATCGACGAGGAGCAGGGCGCGCGCATGCAGATCAAGACGCTCGCGAGCAACCTGCCCTACATCCACCGGAACCCGGCCATCTAGTGCAATCCACGAATATAAAAAGTCACGCCCCTTTGTCTTGCCCATGCGCGCCGGTTCGGATCTTCGATTTGAGGTCGTCTCCTGGATTTGTTGGAACTTGATCAGGAGCGTGGAGCCGCCATGGCGCCCAACAACAGCGAGCGCGTGCTCGCGGCGATCGAGGACGCGCGGCGCCACGGGCTGCTCCACCTCGCGCACAGCAACCTCGCGCGCGTGCCGCCGTCCGTGTTCTCGCTGGGGACGACGCTGCTGCGGCTCGACCTGGGCGGCAACCTGCTCACGACTGTGCCCGACGAGATCGCGTCGCTCACGCAGCTCCAGAGCCTTTGGCTCAGTGAAAACCCGCGGCTCACGACGCTGCCCGCGGCGCTCGCGCAGTGCTCGCAGCTGGCCGTGCTGGACGTGCGCGCGACGGCGCTGCGGTCGCTGCCGTGCGAGCTGGCGCGGCTGACTGGGCTGCGCGTGCTCGACATCGGCGACACGCCGCTCGAGCGCGCGTGGGTCGCCAAGGGCCACTTGCCGGCGCCCGACGCCTCGGGGCCATCGCCGTTCACGAAGGAAGCGCAGCGCGATCGGTGTCAGCGAGTGCTGCGCAAGCTCGCGCGCAAGGACGAGCGCACCAAGCTCAAGCGCGAGCTCTTCGACAAGCTCCACGACGACGTGTATCGCGTCGAGCGACGCGACACCGCCGGCGATGCGTGCCTGCGACGCACGATCCAGCGGCTGCTCAAGCGCTTCCCGCTGGCGGACGAGCTGCGCAGCGCGATCCGCAACGCCGAGCGGCTCTTCCCGGCGCTGCCGGCGGGCGCGCCGCACACGCTCGTGGAGGCGCTCGACGGGATCGACGATACGGCGTTTCGCGCGGCGTTCGACCAGCTCAAGACCGAGAACGAGCGCAAGAAACGTGCGGCCGACTTGGAGCTCAAGATTCGCGCGCTGTACTTCGACCGCGTCGAGCCCAAGCGCGTCGAGCCCATGGTGCACTCCATCTACGCCGAGATCCGCGAGCTCAGTGACATCAAGTTCCTGCTCAAGCACGCGGCCGCGCTGTTTCCACCGGACCCGAAAGACGTCGACGGCAAAGACATCTTCCGACGTGTGCGTGCGCTCCAGCAGGAGATCGCGCGTGAGCGTCAGGCCGCCGTGGACAAGCTGCTGGCGGCCGTGAAGGCGATCTACAGCGACGCCGAGCCGGACGCTGTGCAGAAGCTGGTGGCGGCTGTGGCAGCGCTCTTCAAAAACACCAAGGATCTGCGCAGCCTCGCGGCCGACGCCTCGACTCTCTTCCCGTCCGAGTTCCTCAACGCACAGCCGAGCGAGATCCGCGCGGCCTTTGTGCAGCACAAGAACGAAGCACTAGGCAACGCGCCCGTGACTGCAACACTTTCCCCCAAGACGCGAGCCAAGCCTTGATCCAGCAATACTCGCCTCGTGGCTCGACTGAGAGGAAATATATACGGAAGGATCAGCAACGAAGACGAAGGAGAGAGAGAGAGAGAGAGAGAGAGAGAGAGAGAGAAAGAGAGAGAGAGAGCAAGAAAGGAGAGACAGAGGTAGAGCGTGACAGAAACATACCCGACATCAATCTTGGTTTACTTGTTGCTGCTGTCACCTTGCACGGCGCTATCGCTGGCAGCTTGCCCCTGGTCTTGGTCCTCGATCGTTGATGCCACTGAGTCCCTCGAAGTCACATGAGAGCTTGTGATCTGCACGTGGGCACTCAGCGCCTCTTCAATCTTAAGCAGCTTGAACGCGCGCACCTCGGCGCGGCACAGATCTACGTTCGCCTTGGCCTGGCGGGCATCCTCCGCTGTCTCAAACAACACCGAGACGTGCCAATTTCGTAGTGCGCCACGACCGGCGTTGTCCTTGGGCGGCGACTTGCGGTAGCTGCGGCAGCCCTCCACCGGTACGGCAGACGAGATCGTGAGATGCAGCACGAGCTCGTCCTTCCCGTCGAGCGACGCGTACACGCGATGCACTGGGGCGTAGAGACGCACGAAGCCTCGATCGCCACTGTCAGCGCTCGGCGAGGGCGCATCCTTATTTCTGTCGTCAACTTGCCTTTCTACCAGCACCACCGCCTCCGGATTGAGCACCATCAGCAGCCGCGCGGGTGTCGCGAAGAACCGCTGCTCGCGCCACACGCATTTGAGGAACACCATGCCGCCAAGATCGACAGCGTCGCGCGCACTCGTTGTGTGACGGCTCGGTGTGACGGAAGCAAGTGTAGCCGTGTGTGGATGGCGACATGCGGTCAGCTCATCAAGTCCGTCGTCCACATAGTCCGGGTCAACCTTTGCGCGTAACCGCCGCAGGATGAGAAAGGTGCGCATAGCCTTGCGGCACGCCTCCATTTCGTTTGAAGGATGCCGCAGGTGGAGTGTGGCCTTGTTCTCACCGCTAGCATCCGAACTCGGAGAGACCAACGGCACGAGAAACTCGTACGGCGACGATGTCTTGAGCTGTAGCACAAGCGGGAATGGCGCCTTCTGAAAGTCACCAAATTCGTCTTCGAGTACGTACACGAAGAGATCAACATCGACCATTGTGCCACGCATGCTCTGCATCACTTGGTGCGTACACACCGAGTGGACCGCAACCAGCGCATTCAGCTGGTCTGGCATGAGTCGCAAGTGATGGTCGTCTCGCGCCGGTGCCGAGCTCGGTGCAGCTGACGTTGGACTCTGCTCGCACACGAGGTCGAGCAGGAGCCGCGCGCACAGCTGTGTGCTAAGTATCCGAACATCCGGAGACCGATTCATTAACCGCAGCACGCGTTCGATAAGCCACTGGGATGGCTGAGATGATGAGACAGCAGATCGTGATGGTGGATGTGATGGGTCAGTACGGTGCGAGGCCAGAGATCCGTCGTCCGCTACCTCGACTGTGCCGTCGCTTGGACTCTCCTCCGTTTCCGCGTGAGACGACGACGCGGAAGAGGACGAAGCCGAGTCCTCGAGCGCGTATTCGTCTTCGTCCTCGGGAACGGTATCGATAGCGTTACCACTAGTGTCCTTCGCCGCAGAGCCCTTGTGATGGTGGTGGTGGTGCTTGCGCAACCGGTACGGAAGAATATCCATTTCGCGCAGCAGGGAGTGGTCTATCGACGCGTTGTTGATTACCGAGATCACGACGAGCAGCGCTGTGGACGCGAGTACTTCATCCGACGAGTCGATCAGCGTCAGCAGCGACTGGCGAAACCAATTCGATTCTGTCAGCTCGAAAGCGCGGACTTCGTCAAGCGGCCACTCGCCATGGCTGTATCGTGTCTGCAAATAACACACCGGCGAGTTGCACTCCCCCGACGCATGCGTGCGGAACACGATGCGCCTTCGGGAGGACTTTTTTGCGCCTGTTTTCTTGCGCGTTGCCTTGGCTGTCGTTGTGGAGGATGAACTGGGTGCGGCTAGCGCACCAGCTGCGTCGTTTTGGGCTGTGGCGCCAGATGCAGTGGTGGGCGTGGGTGCGGCTGTAGTGGCTGTTGCCGTGCTTGCGTTTGTTCTGCGTGTGCTCTTCTTTCTTGCTGATGAGCCTCCTGCGCCGAGCGCGACAGTCGAGTACTCGCTTCGCTCATGAGCGTCAGGGCTAAGAAGACTATGCAAGGAAGAGATAAGTATCAGAAGACGAACAAATGGAATCGTGTCCACTCAAGGTGTCCAGAGACGTACAGAAAGGAGATGGCGTTCACGAGCGGCGTGTGCTCGAGAATGCCGAGCAGCCGCGTGAGCAGGTACAGCGCGAGCCGCGTGGAGATACGTTGCGGCGGCGGGTTGCAGTTCGGGAGTACGCTCACGGCGAGAAAGTGCTTGATGTGGCGCGTGAAGAGCAGGTCGCCGACCTTGTAGCAGAGCTCGGGCAGGTTCACGTCGAGGATGTCCTGCAGGTAGTAGCAGTGGTCGATGTAGGCGTCGACGGCCTCGTCGAGCTTATCGTTGACGGCGCTGGCCGTGGGCGTCCAGATGTTGAGCAGCCCCTGGATCTTGAGCGCCATCTCGTTGGCGTACTCGACCACATCGGCAAAGTACGCCATCTTCTGGTACTCGAGCAGGAAGCGGCGCACGCGGTCGTCCTGAACCTTGAGCACGTTGAGCATGAGCGTCTTGACCGCCACTTTGACCATGGTCTCCGAGCAGCGCCCGAAGCGCAGCGCCTGCGCGTACAGCGGGAACGAGCCGCTCTCGGCGTCGAAGAAGAACTGCACCGTGTCCTCGTTCAGGCGCAACGACAGCGCCTTGAGCAGCGTGACGAACCAGTCGCGCACGTCGTCTTCGCGGTCGTACGCCCAGCCGCACTCGAGCAGCTTGTTGACGTAGTTGTTCGAGAGCAAATAGTACAGCGACGTGCGCGTGGCGATGTTCTGCACGAGAATGCTCAGCGTCTGGAGCAGCTGGATCTGCACGGGCACGCGCGGCGCCGACTGGCCCAGCGTGAGCAGCAGCGCGAGAATGTTCTTCTCGCAAAAGTAGTCGAAGAACGCGCCTGCGCCCGTGGGCCCGGCGAACTCGCCGGCCGCGCCGGACGGCGGCGAGCCGATCGAGGACGCGCGGTTCTGGTCCGAGTAGATGAGGAACTCGGAGAGCACGCGCAGCAGCTCGACAATCTCGGCGTCCGGCAGCTCGCTGTAGCGCAGCAGCTGGTGGTGGAGGTGCTGCATGTTGGCCAGCGTGAACTCGCGGCGCGGCGCCGCCGGTTGGAGGAAGCTGCCGAAGCGCGCGCCGCGGCCGCTGCCGCCCGACGCGCTGCTGCTGTTGTTGCCCAGCAGCCAGGACCACATGCCGTTCCCCGATGTTGGCTCCTGTTAACGCCGGTCGATTGTAGATGGGTAGATAGAGAGAGACCGCGAAAGGTTTCCCCGGTGGCGGCGTTCCTCTGCGTCGTTCGCTCCAGATGGGGGAGATGCTGCAACGTCCAGAGTCAGAGTGACATTTCCCGCGGTACAGTGACCTAGTCACTTTAGACGAAGTATAGGGCTTGTATTCGAGAGGTACACTGTACGTGTAACCGGGTACACGTTGGAAAGGATACACCACTGAAAATGACCACCACGACTGCCACGGACGACGTCGGTCGGATCAGCGGCGCGGGCGACGGCGCCGGCGCCGGCGCGTCAGCGACCACGTTCGCGCAGCTGCCGCTCCGCGCGGAGCTACAGCGCGCGCTGCGGCGCATGCGCTTCCACGCGCCGTCGCCGATCCAGCTGCGCGCGCTGCCGCTCGCGCTCTTTGGCACCGACGTCATCGGGCAGGCCAAGTCGGGCACGGGCAAGACCGCGGTGTTCGGGCTGGCGGCCGTGGAGCACGTGCTGCAGCGCGGCGTCGCGCAGGCGCCCGCGGGCCTCGTCCCGAGCGACCCGCTCGCGCTCATCCTGGCGCCGACGCGCGAGATCGCGATGCAGATCGACGCCGTGCTGCGGCAGCTCGCGGCCGAGAGCGACAGCGTGCGCATCGTGCCGCTCATCGGCGGATTGCCCGTCGCGCAGGACCAGGTGCAGTACCCTTCTATCCTGATGATGACACCACGACTAGTCACAAGTGAGCACTGACAGCGATCGTAATGCTGCTGCTATTCCAGAAACGACTGCGCGCTGGCTGCCACATCGCGGTTGGCACGCCCGGGCGCGTGCGGTGGCTCATGGAAGACGGCATGTTCCGCCCCAAGTCCATTCGGTTGCTCGTATTCGACGAGGTGGACAAATTGCTCAGCGGCGAGTTTGTGGAAGACGTACGTGGCTGGTGGTCTGCGGTTGGAGGGTGGTGTGGACGCTGACGGAGGCGATGTTTGTCGTGCAGATCGACGCGATCGTCGCCGCAATTCCGTCCCGAAGACAGGTTTGTACTCATGCTCCATTGGTATCGGTCATCAAAGGCCGAGTTGCCTCTAACAGCCTCTGGTGCTGGCCGTGACAGACGCTCGCGTTCTCCGCGACGTTCACGCCGGACCAATTGGTCCACGTTGTGTCCATGATGCGCGATCCGCAGGTGAGACACATTACATGTTTGCTCCCTTGCTGCTTGCACGCCTCCCATATGCTCACTCTGTCAATCAAAAGGTCGTGCGCGTGCGGATACCGGGCGACGTGACCGTCGAGCTCGTGCCTTCGCGGGAAGACCAGCTCACGGCCTGGATCGAGCGCGAGAAGCAGCACGAGCCAGAACTCTGGCTACGGCATGTGCGGCAGTTCTACCGCGTTGTACCACAAGCGAACGATCGGGCGACCGTGGGTGGTGACCCGCTGCAGCTCAAGCAGAAACTCGTGCTGCTGGCATCGCTGCTCTCGGAGATCGCGTTCCACCAATGCATCGTGTTCTGCAACGACAAGTTCCGCGCCGAGGCGCTCGCGACTGCACTCGCGAGCCAGGGCTGGCCGGCCGCGGCCATCACGGGCGCGCAGCCGCAGACCACGCGGAACGCCGTCATGGACCAGTTCCGCGCGGTTGCGCTGCGCGTCCTGGTGTCCACAGACCTCACGGCGCGCGGCATCGACGTCGACCGAGTTAACTTTGTGGTCAACCTCGACCTGCCACGCGACCCAGCGACCTACCTCCACCGCGTGGGCCGCACGGGCCGCTTTGGTGGCAAGATACGTGAGGCGTTTGTGCTGATGTTGGTGGCCGACTGCGTTTGTCTAACCTGCTCTTCGTTCTCTCTCGTGACTGTATCTGTGTCTCAGCACGGCCTCGCGGTGACGCTGCTGACCGAGAACGAGGTCGAAGGCGTGCGGCTGCTGCGTCGTGTGTTTAAGATGGCGGTCGACGAGCTGCCGACACCCGCGCCGCGCGACGTGCGGCGGTACGTCGTCGTCGATACGGGCGACGACAGTGCGACGCACGAAGAACAGTCAGTCGCAGCGCCTACCCCCACCGACGAGACCGACGTTGAGGAAACTTGTGACACAACTGACGACCACGCGGTGACAACTGGCGACGACGTTGAAGAAGCGCATCGCCGGGCGGAAGTGTGGTCGGCAAAAAGTGACGTTGAAGAAGGTGGGAGTGATTGTCTGGCCCCACTGAAGGAAGAGGAAGAGGAAGCCAGAAGCACTTCAAGTGAGACTGGTGTGGTGCTCCGTGCGGATGACGCATCCGCGAGCAGGCGACATGGCGCGGATGACGGTGCGCCGGCGTCTCCGTCCAGCGAACCGACGCGGCGGCAGCATGCGTCAGTGGGTGCCGACGTCGCCGTGTCGTGGGAGGAGCAGTGCTACACGCAGTGGTTGCGGTTACTGTAACGCGTAACCCAGATGTGGCTGCCTGCCCCAGCCTATACTGGATCGATTCCTGCAGGATTTCTGGATCTCTAAACTCAAATGTTTCATTCCGATCCAAAAATTCACATCAGTGTTCCAGCCCGCAGAAACTCGTCACCATCAGATCTCAGAATCTGGAATCCCACTGCACTCGATAAGTTCTGTCAGGTGTAGCAGTGCCACGTGGGGTGACGACGGCGAAGAAGATGGCGAGCTTGTGTGCGGCGCTGCGGCGCAAAAGGCAAACCAATGCAGTCACTTCGGCGTCACTGTACACCTCTATGTCGGGCGCGCGGCCGCCCCACTTGTTACCCTGTGTTGGGGCGCTCCTTCAGGTGCAGCAAAGGAACGAAAGGGAAGAATTCGAATGAGCAGGTCATATGTATCGCTTTCAACGGGTATTTGTTTTCGCATTCTGGAAGGGGTTTAGAACGCACTCAGATTCTGTGAGAGCAGGGTCCCCCTCTCACAGATCGCCATTTTAGGTTAGTCTGTGGAGTGAGGTTAGACCCTTTGGCTGCTTCAGATCGACTTCAGATTGACTCAGAACGGTTCCAGATGGCTGCGGGAATCGGTCCACTAGAATGAAGTGCTCCCACAAAGTACTCACAGTCACTTGAGCGAGCGGGCTACGCTTCGTGTACCCTTCGGGCGTGTGTGGACCGTTTCTTCCACTGTTTTTCTCCCTCTTCTCGAAAATTTCCAAAATCCGCGCGATCCCACGCTTCCACAGTCGGTCTTCGTTCCGGAAATTCCGTTATCTGAGCCTTGCTTAGCGTAAATTCAGACCGAATCCCCCGAAGGTTCCACAGTCACAACCGCACGCCCGCGCCCTTCCGCCAGCGGGCAGACAGAGCGGCCACAGTCACTTGAAGCGCGCCGGGCCTGCCGGCCGTTGGGCTCTGCGTGGGAAGGAGGCATTTCGACTTATTCCACGGCGATCCACGCGGAACCGACCGGCGGCGAATAGACCGGACGACCTGGGTCTTATTTGTCTGTTCTATCTGCCCGCATCGACTCATCTGTGGGTGGCGGGTCTCTCTCTCCTCTTCGCTTCGCTCCCAGGCGCATTCAGTCAGTCCCAGTCAGTTGGCGCGCTCCGCGACGGGTCGGCGCGCGCGAGATTTCCCCACACATATCGGTATCCGCAACGAACACCACGACCACCAGCGTCATGACGGGCAAGCGCGAGCAGGAGCGCGCGCCGTTCACGGCGGCGGCGCTGCCCGAGTACGTGTCGGCGCACCAGGTGGCGCAGAAGCGGCTCGTGCGCCGCGCGGCCGCCGCGGGCACCGGCAGCGGCCTCCCCAACTCCAACACGGCGGCGTTCGCGGCCAAGACGCCGCACACCAAGGACCACCGCTTCAGCATCAGCCGCACGTCCGTGGGCAGCCCGTCGTCGTCGAGCGCGGCCACGAGCCCGCGCTGCTCGACGCCGTCGTGTGCACCCGACCAAGACCCGATCCTCAAGGTCGTGCTCATCGGCGACTCGAGCGTGGGCAAGTCGAATCTCGTCTCGCGGTTTGCCAAGAACAAGTTCCAGCTCACTACGAAGCAGACCGTCGGCTTTGAGTTCGCGACCAAGACCGTCCGCGTGGGCGAGCGCCGCTTCAAGGCGCAGGTCTGGGACACGGCCGGGCAGGACCGCTTCCAGTCGCTCACGGCGGCCTACTACCGTAACGCCGTCGGCGCCATGATCGTGTACGACGTGACGAACCGCGCGTCGTTCGAGAACGTCGAGAAGTGGCTCGCGCAAGTCCACGAGCACGCGCACGAGAACCTCGTGGTCGTGCTCGTGGGCAACAAGTGCGACCTCGCGCACCTGCCCAACACGCGCCAGGTGTCGACGCTCGAGGCCGCGCGCTTCGCGGCCGCCCACTCGATGGAGTTTGTCGAGACCTCGGCGCTGGATGCGACCAACGTGCTCGACGCCTTCAAGAAGATCATCGTGCCCGTCGGGCGGCTGCTCTCGCCGTCCGACCATGCGCACAACATTGTGCGGCTACCGCCCGGCTGGCGGCGCGTGCTCTCGCGCACTCGGTACGTTTCAGCAACCTCTATGACTTGGAGCCTCTGGACGATCACTAACGAATCTATTGTGTACGTTTGACAGACCCGGCGAGTATTCCTATGAGAACCAGTACACGCGCGAACGGATCGCATTTGCGCCCAAAGAGCCGGCCAAGCCGTCCCAACAGAGCTTTCGCGCGTCCGGCACGATCGGCAGCCCGCCCAAGGTGACCGTGACGCGCGAGAGCTTGCAACTGCAGCACCAAAAGGTCTTTTTGGCTCAGAACCAGACGCAGCAGTGCGGCTCGTGCAACATTTGCAGCATCATGTGAGCGACGCTCGTACCGTACCCAACACAGCACACGACCCCCCAAACCAGAAAACACGACGGCCCAAAACACAGCAGCCTCCACCCACGTACGTCATCGGCGACCCGCCAAGGCGAATCGCACGCCCACGCGGATTTGTCCTCCCAGTCAGCCACACATCACCCCGTCAACCTGTTAAGGCGCTTCTTAGTCACCGGCGACCGACGCGCTTCCTCCCAACAAAACTCAAGGTCGCTTCACTCGTGATCGACCGACCACCCGTGTGTGTTGCATATGCCGTAGTATGTCGTTTAATTTATTCCTCCGTCTGGGTCATTCATTCTTTTGCTTTCTCGTCTTCATGTGGTGAATGGATACCAGTACGGTACGATGCGTGTTTGTATTTATGTTCTCACTCCAGAGAGTATACACTTACTTGCGCTTGAGCGCAAAGAACGCCACGGCGACGGCCGCGACCACCAGCGACGCGGCTGCGATCTTGCCCTCCGTGGTGCTCAGCGACAACACCGACGCACCAGCGGCCTTGCCCTTGTGCGCCTTCTTCTTGTGCTTGCTCGCCGCCGTCGAGGTGGAGGCGGTCACGCTCGCTCTCCGCTTGTCGGTCGTGTTCTTTACGACCGACGCGACCGCGGCGGTCGCGTTGTCGCAGATCACGGAGCGCGTCGGCAGCGACTCAAGCGCCTTGAGCAGCTCGTGCTGCTCGATCTCAGCCTCGTCCACACCGAGCGCCTTGGAGACCACGGGCAGGAACTTGCCGTAGTGGGCTGTGCCAACGACCACGACGGCGCCGTCTGGGCGGTCCGCGAGCTGCTCAAAGCCAAAGCGCTCGGCGGCCGCCGCGCCAATCGCCGTGTGCGGGTCGAAGAGGTAGCCGTGGACCTTCTTGTACTCGCTGATCGTGGCGTTCACGTCGCCCTGGAGAATCGCGTACGAGCCCATCTCCTCCTGGGCCTTCTTGAGCTGCTCCCCCGTGATCGTGAGCTGGCCGGTCTTCTCAAACTCCTGCATCCAGCCGCGGAGCACCTCCGGGTTCTCACCTGAGAGCGCAAACAGGTAGCGCTCAAAGTTGCTCGAGACGCAAATGTCCATGGAGGGCGACGACGTGTGCTGGATCTGGTGGCGGTGGTACTTGCCCGTCGAGAAGAAGCGGTGGAGGATGTCGTTCTCGTTGGTCGCGACGATAAGCTTCTCGATAGGCACGCCGAGCTTCTTGGCGTAGAAGCCCGCGAGGATATCGCCAAAGTTGCCCGTGGGCACGGCGAACGACACGTGCTCGACGCCCTGCTCCTTGAGGCGGAAGTACGCGTACAGGTAGTACACGATCTGTGCGAGGATGCGCGCCCAGTTGATTGAGTTGACGGCGCCGAGCGAGTACTTCTCCTTGAACGCGGCGTCCGCGAAGAGGTCCTTCACGATCGCTTGGCAGTCGTCGAACGTGCCGCGCACCTGCACGTTGTGGATGTTTTCGTCCAGCACCGTGGTCATCTGGCGCTCCTGGATCTGGCTCACGCGGCCGTGCGGGAAGAGGATGAACGCCTCGATGTTCTCCTTGCCGCGCAGCCCGTAGATCGCCGAGCTGCCCGTGTCGCCCGAGGTAGCACCAACGACCGTGATCGAGTGCTTCGGGTCGCTGGGCGCCTTGGCGGCGTTCTTGCGCTTGAGGAAGAACTCAAAGAGGTTGCCCAGGAACTGGAGCGCAATGTCCTTGAACGCAAACGTCGGGCCGTGGAAGAGTTCGAGGACGAAGAGCTGGTCCGTGACCTTGACCACTGGCGCGGTCTCGTGGTGGCGGAAGGTCTTGTCGTTGTAGCTCTTGTGCACGAGCGACTCGAGCTCGCTCGTGGAGATCTCGCTCTCGTCGATGAAGAGCCGCATGACCTTGACGGCGAGCGCCTGGTACGACAGCTTGGCCCAGTGCTTGAGCGCCTGCGGGGGTAGCGTCGGGAACTGATCGGCCTCCGGCAGCAGCAGGCCGCGGTCGGCCGCGAGCCCCGTGAGCACGGCCTGCTCGAACGAGAGGCCGCGGACGCCGCCGCGCGTGCTGCGGTACTGAACCATAGTGGATGCGGATGAAACTGGAGGCGGATGGAGGGAGGAGAGGAGAGGAGGAGTCGGCGGTTGCGCAGATCCGGTAATGGCGTGCGAACAAGAAAGGAGGAGGGCGAGCGGTTCGACGGGCGGCGGGCCGGGGGCCTTTTGGATCGTGTCACTCATGAGCAGCAAAGGAGACCCAGAGACAGAGAGAGGAGTGTTTGCGCAGTTGCTCATCCCCCCTTCGAGACCAGAAGAAACTTCAGGAGCTCCAAGTTACCTTCGCGCGACACGCACTTCTGTGTTGAAGTAAAATTACGTACGTGGCCTATTGTATGGTCGGGTATTTACATATCCCAACATGGCTACACTGTGTCACTGCTCTCCGTCATCGCCTCCCGCAGCTTGGTCCATTGCCACATCTCCCTCCTCCTGTGGTGTCGCAGACACGCCGCCTTCCTCTCCAGCTTCCTCTGTGCCCGCCGAACTGTGTTCTTGCGCCATCGCCGTGTCGCTGGAGACCTCTTCGACGTACGTCGACGGGAAGATCCCGCGCGCGCCGCCGCAGCTCTCGCCGAGCCACCACTCGCCGTTCTCCTTGGACAGCACGCGGATGAGCTCGCCCGCCGTCAGGCTCAGCTCGTCGGCCGACTCAGCCACGAAATCGTGCTTCGCGCGGCACTGGTATATAGGCGCGGCTGTGGAGGATGAAGGAGGGCGCTTGGGCGTCGCTGCGCGACTCGAGGTCTCCTCCGGAGAATCCGCGTCCTCGTCGGTCGGCTCGCTCTCCACCGCGCGTTGGCGGTACTGCCGCGAGGCCTGTCGAGGCGATAGATGACCATTGCTGTTCCGCACACCTGCGGGTGGCGGCACGGGACTGGTGGCCGCGAACTCACCGCTGTCTGTGTCTTCGGCGTAGCTCAACTTCAGATTCTGCTTGCGCTTGCTCGTATTGCGTGCTGGGCTCGTGACGCCGCCGCCAGCAGAACGCATACACTTCCACTGCATCAGCGTGCCATCATCGCCGCCTGCAGTGAGCACGTAGCGGTCGTTGAACGCGAAGCACACAGCAGTGATGAGCGAGGAGTGGGCGTGGTACGTCCTGCACTTGGAGCCTCGCGCTACTGGCCAGCGGAAGAGCCGCAGCATGTTGCGGTTCGCCACTGCGAGTACGTCTTCGACGTCATCACTCGCTGCGAGCTCGTCACTCGACTCGGCCACCTGCTGGGCTCCGCGTTTCGGCCCGGAGGTGGCTACGGCTGCGATATCCACGAGATTCGATGCATCTTCTGCCCAGATGCCTGGCGTCGCCCAGCCGAAGACACACGTCCACTTTGTCCACTGCGTGTCACGCACTTGGAATCCGTCCGTGACCTGCTTCATCACGCCCTTGGCGCGCGACCAGAATAAAACTTCACCGTCAGCGGCGTTGCTCTGGAGTACATCGCCTTCGGCACTCCATGTGAGCTGAACCACGGCGCTCGAGTGACCTTCGCACACGTGGAGTTTCTTGTATCCGTTCGCCACATCGTACACGTAGATATACGTGTCTTTCGCCCCGACAGCTAGAATGCAGCCGTTCGGATCGTACTTTACTTGCGCGACGCAGGGGGCAGCACCACTCATCGGTGCTGAAAGTGAGTCCATGTTCGAGGTCGCGGTGGAGGCGGACACGTGGGCCTTGATCCTCTTGCGCTTGATGATCCTCAGGTCGTTGTAGGACACAATGATGAGCTCGCCGTTGCTCAGGCCGACGACAATCTCGTCTCCGTAAGGATGGAACTCCATGCACGTTGGCTTGGGGCTGTTTGGATGGAGTGGAGATCGCTCGCCCCCGATAAAAAGCCGCCGCCTACACACGTGCTTCCGAAGATCCCATAGACTGAGGTATCCGTCATTGGACATGGTCGCGACTTCTTCTTTGGATGGGTGGCAACTCGCCGACGCCACGCACCCTGTCCTGGCCTCAAACACAAGTGTCCATTCACCCGTCGTGACGTTCAGCTCCCAGATGCAGTTGTTGCTGGCTCCCACCACCACGCTCTTCCCATCTTCCTTCCACGCGACACTTGTGGGCTTCGGTTGGCCTGGGGAGCCGCTGCCCGACGCAGACGCAGTCGTATCGTCTGGGAATTGCGCGGGGAGGCGGAAGACCTTAGTTTCTTCGTCCACTGGAGTAAGTGTATGCTGTCCCTCGCTGAAGGAGCCCGTCAACGGCGTGAAAATCCCCTGTATACTGACACCGGGCACGCGCACAGCCTGCGTCATCTGACATTTCCACAGCACCAGTCGCCCGTCGGCACCGCTGGACATGATCAAGTTGTTTTTCTTGCAGAACGCGAGTTGGTATGCGCAGCCCTGGTGTGCGAAGGGCCCACCGTACTTGAGTTCTGCCAGCCTTGCGTGCAGTGAGGCCGAGTTGGGCTTGAGTTGCAGTCGTTTGTGGATACCGTCAATCTCGATTTGAGCTTGCTTGGATACCTTGAATCGGTCTCCAGTGTCAACATCGTGCGGCACCACTTCTACCAGCCGGGCCGTCGGCTCGTACACGATCTTCTCGAGAACGAGCTCGTTGATGTCGGCATCAGTGTACTCATCAGGGATCTCCCACCATTTGGCGGGCTCTTTTCCTCGATCTTTCTCCGGAATCTCGTCCACATCAGGGCCGCGTCGAGGCTGCCAGAACACGCAGAGGTCTCCTTTCGCTGTTCCCGCAATCACTCGGCCTAGAGAGTGGTCGTTCACACTCGCGGCAACCAGCTCTGTTCCTTCGCCGTCGTACAGGTACAACGGCGGGGAGTCGTCAACAAACGTGATGCTCGTGAAATCCTGAACATCGAGGCGACCGTGGAACGACGGCACGTTTCCTTCGAGTTTCCACATTTTCTCGTGGGGTGTGGGAGGTCGCAGCCGTGTCGGCCCACCGAATGAAGATCCGTAGAACGCGCTCTCCTCCGTTTCTTCTGTCGTCGGCGCGACATACTCGGTTTTTGTCAACGTCCAGAACCGGATATGACGTACACCACAGCTCACCAACGTATAACAAACATCATCGTCCTGTAGCGCTTGGCCTGGTCGTTTACCACGCTTCGCGTCTGGTCGACCGTACGCTTGGTAAGGATTGAACGCGATCGTGTGGACGCGGAAGCTGTGCCCTCGTGCAGTGACGAGCAGGTTCTGTTCCCGCCAGTCGTGGATGCAGATCGTGTTGTACATATCACCGCCAAGCGACGCGACAAGTTTGCCGTCGTGCGAAAAGCTGATAGACCGCACCGACACCGAGTGGCCCTTGAGGCAGGCGAACCGCTTGCCCAGTTGGTCTTCATTGGCATCCCACACGAGAACAAACGTTTCTCGCCCCGCCTGGCCGGTCGCCACAATGTGCTGATTCGGGTGGACCGCGGCGCTCGTCACTTGATTCGTGTGCTCGCGAAAGTACCGCTGCGTGTTGGATTGCTTGGTGTACAGCACAACAACCGAAGACGTGAACCACATGATCTCGCCCGTGGAGAGGTAGAACACGTTGCTCGAAGTACTCGCGTTCGCCGACGAAGGGCCGGAGGAATTGGTCTGCGAGAGGTTGGTGTTGGCGATGGATCCGTGGTTGACGCCGTACACAAACTCCAGTTCCAGCGACGTCTCCGGTGCAGACTGCGGTGTCTGCAACGGCGAGGAGGTGGGGCCTGCCGGTGAGTCGCCTTCGTCGTACACGCTGGGCGCGAAGACGTTGCTCCGGCACTGCGGGTACCGCACCAAAGCCTTCTCGTACATCATCTGCTTTTGCTGGTTGGCGAGCATGGACTGCAGCCCGTCCACGCGCTTTTCGATGTTGGCGACGCGAGGCAGGCGCTTGTCTGTATACAAACGGAACAGTAAGAAACACAGGGGATGAATCCAACAGCAATCCTCAAGATATCGTACCAAACACGATTTTGCCACCGGCGCTGCGTGCATCAGAGGGCACGCCCTCAGCGGGTGGCAGCGTGCCGCTGATATTTCGATTGAGCTGCTGCTGCAGCTTCTTCCTCGCTTTCAAGCCGCTCAGTCTGGTCATCAGATCACGTGTTGTGAGTCGTTTGGAGACCACACCGACATACAAAACAGTGACCTCTCACTTTGGCAGCTTTGGGGGCGACGTGGGCGCAACGTTGCTGTCGGCGATGACCGGGTGGATCGCGGTGGCGCCGGTCGGGAAGATCTCGCGGGTCTTCCCGACGCTCTTCATCCACGAGCGCTTGGCCTGCACGTTGCCCGTGAGCTCCTCGAACTCTTTCAGCACCTTGGTCATCTGCGACTTCATCGTGTCCAGCACGTCGGTCCGCGTCTTGAGCTGCCGGTCGATCTCGCCCGACACGAGATCCGTGAGCTGCTCCAGCTCGACGTCTTTGTCGCCTGCCGCACGCGTTCCACAGGCTGTTAGCGCGCCACACGCATCTCCACACTGCGGTACTCACGCATACCCATCGTGGACGGTGTTGGCGCCGTATTAGGTAGCTGTGTATGAGCGCTTTGGACGTGCCAAGACTTCTCGCATCTTGATGCGTCGCCTCATTTTCTGGCCAAGAATAGGAGAGCTGACTGAATTACGTTACAACTTTAGTGCCCTCGTTGAAGTCACTCTAGCAAGGCTTATTGGTCGTTTCGAAATTAGTGTGGCCCACATCATCTCAGAGAAATCCACCCAGCCAGATCCAACCCACTCACTCGGCGATTTCCGCTTGAAGGAGAAAGACGCCCAAGGACCATAACGAGGGGAAACGCGACGACAATGCCGGGCCAGGACGAGCGCATTTCGCTCCTGCTGGACAAGGTACGTGGATGATGGGATAGAGCGCGTCGTTTCGCGTCGAATGGTGTGCTGGGCGGCCGCTGACGCCGGGTTGTGGGCTGTGTGTAGACGACCGACTATGACAAGGACGAGCGCTACATGGCGACCTCGGATCTCTGCAACGAGCTCAACAACAACGTCGAGCTGGGCGCGTATCTCGAGGCCAAGTACGTGTCGCGTGGGGGGATCCGTTGGGGGGAGCGTGTGCGGTGAAGGCTGACGCAAGACTGTGCTTTGTTTCCGTTAGAGTGTGCGCGGCCGTGCTCAAGCAGCTGGACGACAAATCGAACGACGTGCAGTCCATTGCCGTCAAGTGGTGCGTGCATTTGGATATGGTATGAAGTTGGGAGGCTCGAGCGCTAACATCGATCGTTCTTTTAGCATTGGCATCCTCGTGACGAAAGTGCAGGACGCGCAGGTCGCCGACATTTGCAAGAAGCTCAGCGAGCTCATCCTCACGGGCAAGCCGGAGCTGCGCGACATTTACGCGATCGGCTTGAAGACCATTTTGGCGGACGTCTCGCCTAAGACGGGTGCCCTCGTGGCCACGAACTTGTGCGAGCGTCTGGTCGCCGGTATCTCGAAGGACGCCGAGACTGGTGTGAAGGCGGAAACGCTCGACATCCTCACGGACCTGCTGCGCCGCTTTGGCCATGCGTGCGCCACGGAGCACGAGCGAATCATGAATCTGCTTGTGGTGTTGCTCACGGACGAGTCGCCGCTCGTGCGCAAGCGCGCGACCGCTTGTGTGGGCTCGCTCGGTGTGATGGCGTCGGATCCTCTTCTCACTCGTCTCATCGACCACCTCATCAGTGGCATCAAGACCAAGACCGATTCGGCCGACAAGCGTACCCTTATCCAAACAGTTGGCACGCTCTCTCGCTCGGCGGGTCACCGTCTTGGCAACCATCTCGATGCGATTATTCCGATTCTTGCGGACTTTTGCGGCGACCCGGACGACGAAGCCATGCAGAACGAGTCTTCCGATGAACTGCGCGAGAACTGCTTCCAAGCCTTCGAGAGCTTTGTCGTGCGTTGCCACAGCGGCATCACGCCTCACATTGAACGAATCTTGAACCTCGTGGTCCAGTTCAGCAAGTACGACCCGAACTACAACTACGGTGATACGGATGAAGAGGACGACGAGTCGATGGAAGAAGATGATGACGAGTACAGTGACGCCGATGACGGTGGGGACTACAGTGATGATGATGACACGAGCTGGAAGGTGCGCCGCGCGGCTCTGCGGGTCATTGCTGCATTGATCGCAACTCGCGAGGAACTCCTTGAGTTCCTGTACACGGCAACTAGCCCGCTGCTCATCTCCCGTTTCAAGGAGCGCGAGGAGAATGTGCGTGTGGATGTATTCACGGTGTTCGCCGAGCTGCTTGGGGCAACTCGCAAAGCTTTGCCTACCGACGGACACCCTCCATCCCATGCTATTCGCACGTGTCTCGATCAGCTGAAGCAGCGTACCAAGGCAATCGTACTTGCTGCCAACAAACAATTTGGCCCCAAGGCGTCGGTGACTTCGCGTTGTGCTGTGCTTGCACTCCTCACGGAGCTCACCCTTGTGCTGCGAGGTGAACTGGGTGAGTATGTTGATGTGTTGATGCCGAACCTGCTTCGCGCGGCAGAAGACAAGCACTCCGACCTTAAGCTCGAAACAATGGTGTACCTGCGTCTTCTGATTGACTCACACAAGGCAGCGCCGTTCTCGAAGCACATGCAGTCGCTGGTCAACGTCTCATTGAAGGCCGTGAGTGGTGACTGGTACAAGACAGTGGCAAAGGCTCTTGGGATGATCGAGTCGCTTGTGCACGTTATTCGTCCCGACGAAGGAGGCGACGCCACACTTGTCAAGAAGCATGCCCTCTCGCTCTTTGACGGTGTTCTCCCTAGCCTGAAAGCTCACGATATTGACCAGGAGATCAAGGAAGCTGCAATCAGCTGTGCTGGCCAGTTGGTTGCTCGTACTGGAGACGAACTTGGAGCTCGAGTGAACGATGTTTTTCCGCTTCTGATGGAGCGTCTCAACAACGAGATTACTCGAGTGCAGAGTATGAAGGCCATTGCATCGATCGCGCGCTCGCCACTCAACATTGACTTGAGCCCTATTCTCGCGGACGCAACGTCCACTCTCTCGCAGCTGTTGCGCCAACAATCCCGAACACTGAAGCAAGCCACCCTCAACGCGCTCAACGACCTCGTCGTGCACCAAGGTAACTTGATCAAGCCCGAACTGTTGGCCGAGGTTGTGGCGGACGCCTCTGCTCTTCTTGTTGACAGCGATCTGCAATTGTGCCGTCTTGGTATCAACGTCATCTCGAACGTACTGAAGGCCAACCCGAGCGTGGTTAACACCCCTGCGGTCCAACAGAACGTGCTCGTAAACGTGATGACTCTTGCACAGAGTGCGATGATCCAGGGTGGGACTCTCGACGCTCTGAGACCCTTTTTCGGCCAGCTAACCGAGCTTTCGGGCTTTGGAGCTCTGTTTGCTTCGCTCACGACGCCCACGGGTGATTTATCGCGCCAGGCGACGGTGAACCTCGCTCGTTGCATTGCCTCTGTTTGCTTCGCTGCGTCTAATGATGATCGCCACAGTGCCTTCACGAAGTTCATCGCTGAGATTCAGCAACCAAGCTCGGAGAAGAACCGCGTGCTGGCGTTGTACTGCTTGGGTGAATTCGGTCGGGTGATTCCCATCACCGGCAGCAGCTATCCTGATGTGAAGCCGGTTATTCTTGAGAACTTCAAGGCTCCGGCTGAAGATGTCAAGTCAGCGGCAGCATATGCTTTGGGCAGCATTTGTGTTGGCAACAAGGCTGAGTATCTCGAGCTGATTGTCCGTGGATTGGAGCAAGGTGAGAACTCATACCTGCTCCTGACTGCTCTGCGCGAAGTCATTTCCCACCACGGGACGAGCGTTGACGATGGATTCTCCGCGTACATCGATCGAGTGTTGCCCGTGTTGAAGACGCTTAGCGATCGCGAAGAAGAGGGTATTCGCAACCTTGTTGCGGCTTGTCTTGGAAGACTTGCAGTCACGGACTCGACCAAACTCGTTCCTGTGGTTCTTGAGCTAACGGTGTCATCGTCGGTTCACTCGCGTTGGACGGGAGTGACGAGTATCAAGAATACTGTGACTGCCACGTCGACCAGCGGAAACACTGCTGCTGTGCGTGCGTTGTACGCTGATGTTGCACCTTTCGTGAAGGCCCTCGAGGATGAAGATGTTGGTGTTCGAAGAGCCGCACTTCTTGCCCTCAACACGACGGCCCACCACCAGTCCACGTTCCTTGCTCCTCACACGAAGGACAAGATTTTCCCTGTTCTTCTCAAGGCTGCCGAAATCAAGATGGAACGCGTGGTGGATCTCGGTCCGTTCAAGCACAAGGTCGACGATGCTCTCCCACTGCGTAAGGCAGCATACGCGTGCGCGGATACTCTGCTCGACGTTCTCCCGCAGCATCTGGAAATCGGTGCCCTCTTCCCGTACTTGCAGCTCGGATTGAAAGATCAAGATGACGTACAGACGCTCTGCCACCAGATCGTCATCAAGATTTGTACTCTCAAGCCTGGTGTAATCGTCGGATCGCTCGATTTGATCCTTGAGCCGCTTGAGAAGACCGTGAACAAGAAGATCAAGGAAGACCAGGTCGGTACCGAGGTTGAACGTACGAAGGACTTGATCCGCAGTGCTCTTCGCGTGGTGGAGGCGCTCAGCCAGGTGCGTGACACGGATACTCACCCGAAGTTCCACGCGTTCCACGAGAGTATCAAGAAGAATCCTTCGCTCGCCAAACTCGTGGAGGAAGTCAAGAGCGAGTAAGTCGACAAAAACGCAGGTGGTAGTCTGGCTTTTCTTTTCCCCTGTAGGGTCTCCCTTATCTTCACAATCCATCGTGAGTTGCTTTACCTGGGTGTGCTGTACGTGTCGTCTTCGCCTTGCGCTTGGATTTCTTCTTCTTCGTTTTTTTAGACAGATTCGCTGACTCTACGACCGCAGCATCGACCGGATCACCGCGGGTGTATGTCTTGCTGTTCCAGTCGTATGTCACAACTTCTAGCTGTTCATGGAGAAAGCGTCGCAGGTCGTGCATGAACAAGCCTTTTTGGAGCCCCACAAGCACTTTCGACGCCTCGATCTCATAGATATTCACTTCTACGCCGCCATTCCAGAGCATCTGCGCTCCCGAAACCACACGGCATCAGAATGTGAACGACAGACACGAACCTCAAGAAACCCACCTCCTTCCAACGGCTAGCCAGCTCACTCAACGGCTCCGGTGTGTTCAACGTCACAAAGACCATCTGAGGCCCCATCGCCTTGGCCTGCGGCGGCGGCCTGCGCCGAATATTCTTTTTTAAAATTCGACAAGCACTGATGCATGGATCAAGTCAACGGTACAAGCAACACGCACATGGCACTGAGCCGGTCGTACTGGTCGTCGGCATGTGATCGCACCTCCTGTGGGGCATCGTCCGCCTCCCATGCCTTCTCGAGTGCGTCGTAGTCGATCTCTTTGCGCGGTACAGCTCCGACCACCGCCACCATCACGACCACCGCCAGCAGCACAAGCCACCGTACGAACGAGCGCCCGCACGACGCCATCATGAGAAGATAGGATATTGCTCTCGCTCTGCTTTTCGCTGTTTCGCTGGATTTCCCATTTTGGAGACCGCCCACAACCAGCACAAGATCGAGTGTGCAGTTTCTACCAATGACGGGCCCTGAAGAAGACTCCCCACCAATCGGATCCACATGAGGCGCGACCTTTCCCGTCTATTTTGGAAAGATCGGCCACGCGCACACGCGCACGCCGGCTATTATAATTCCAAGCGGTGAGCGTGTCAACGCTAACGATGCCGCCTCCTGTGCCTCGCGGAACGCCGGCGTCGCGGGAGGCACGGAGTGTCCGGTCTCCATCGCCATCAGAGCACATTGCACCATTGACCGTGCGCGGCTGTGGCTAACGGGTCCGCCATGAACCTCGCGCTGCCATCGAACGAAGAGCCCATCGCTGACGACGACCGCTCGCAGCAGCAGCAGCATGACCATGACTCTGGAGGTGGCTCGGGCGGAAGCCTCGTCATGGCGTCCACGGCTCGCACGCATTTCGCGCTGCAGCTGCGCGATGGCGTGATCGCACCGAGTCCCGACCGCGAACGGCGCGTGTCGCCGTCGCCCTTTGACCAGCTCAAATCGCCGCAGCGGATAACGCAGGAAACCAACACGGCTGAGCAGAGTCCACAGGTGCCGTTGTACTTGCAGGTTCAGGTACGACAGACTTTGTGTTATGTCCGCGTGGTGAATCCACCGAGGCTCACGATTCATTGTGGATTTACAGAAATTGAAAGAGGCGCTCCAGGTAATGCGCGTGGAGAAGGACTCGGAGATCGCTTTCCTGCGCGAGCAGCTCGCGCGGCACCGAGAATCCGATGCGTCATCTGCTTCCGCAAATGCAAGTGGTCACGTGGTTTGTGCTGGAGATGGAGCCGGCGGCAAAGCGCCTTGCCCACGACTTGTGCCTTGGATGCACTCTATCACCGAGCGTTGTGAAATCCAGACCAGCCGCCTCGGCCGCCACGCGAGTCTCAAGTCTTTACGCGCGATCGCCGATCTGCAGAAGGAACAGCAGCTAACGCAGAGCTCGCGCCCAGGCGTGGCGCTCGCCGAGCGCATTGCCGCGGCGTTTTTGAACCCAGTGCTGTCGCTGCCGTACTTGCACTCGATCCAGTTCGGCGCCGACCTCGTGGAGCTCAGTGCACATGTCGGCGCGCTGCTCGAGGCTGAGTCACGATGCCTTGCTCTTTCAAGCCCCGTATACGTGTTCGGCGACCTCCACGGCAATCTGGGCGATCTCACGTTCTTCTCGCAGCACCTTTGGCGCTTCGGTCTGGGGCTCACGGCCGGCACGTTCCTGTTCTTGGGTGACTACGTGGACCGCGGCGCGTCGTCACTCGAGTGCGTCGCGTACCTCTTCGCGCAGAAGGTGCTTCATCCGAACAAGGTCTGTTTGCTGCGCGGGAACCACGAGACGCGCGCCGTGAATGGGCTGGAGCACTACTATGGCAGCGGCTGCTTCCTGTCGCAGTGCCGTGCGCGCTTCGGCCGTGACGAAGGGTACATCGTCTGGCACCAGATCAACCACGCGTTCGACCGCCTGCCACTGGCCGCAACCATCGACGACGCTGTTTTCTGTGTGCACGGTGGCATCCCACGGGCGCTGCCGTCAGCGAATGCAAGCGAACCACGCCTGGCCTCGATCCGCTGTCTGCCAGCCACGGCGCCCATGGACGTACTCGACAAGAAGTTGTATGACAACAACCCACCACTGCGAATGGTCAGCGACATGCTATGGGGCGACCCGGTCCGCGAGGAGCATGAATCGTTAATGGACCCACTCACAGGCTTTGGGCAGAGTGTGCAGCGCGGCGGGAGCGCCGTGAGCTTTGGCGTCAAGGCCATCGCAGATTTCCTCGAGTCGCACGGATTTTCGCACATCCTGCGCGCTCATGAGGCACAGCTTGACGGCGTCGGTGTCGCCAAGAGCGCGCAGGTGATCACGATCTTCTCGACGTCGAAGGACCATGCGCTGGGGGAGGACGCGACCTGCGGCTGCGTGCTGGTGGACAAGGATCGGATTGCCGCGATCAACCGCTCGGCAGCTAGCCAGCAGCCCAGCGTGCGGCGGAGACGCAGCGTCACCGCACTCCAGCCTGGCCCGGGATACCAGTCCGCTTCGGTGTCCACTGCTGTGTCATCAATCGCTCCATCGCCCCTGGCTGGGTCCGCGCGCGTCGGATCGAGAGAGGGTGCAAGCAGCGATGAAGCTGGCTGGGACGGGACCCCGCTGCTGACGACGACGGCAACTTGGGCCGCCGTGTCACCCAACACGACGACTCACCGACGAGCCTCTCGCACGGAAGCAGCACCTAGCACACCTTTCGCACCAGCAGCCGGAGCAGCACCCACGTCAGCGTCTCACAGACGACGGGGAGCGGTCGGCGAGCAGGACGAGTCGGACTCGACCGACGACGAGGCTCCGTCGGCACGGTCTGCGAGCGGCAGCAGCAGCAGTAGACGGAGGAGCAGTAGTGGCGAAGGAGGTGCCGCCACGGCGAGACGGGCATGTAGTGCACCCGCGGTGGCTGCTGCTGCTGCTGCCACGGGTACCGACAACAATCAGTCGGAAGATTAAATCTACTCCTATTCTGTGCTACTAGTAATAGTGGGAATGATGAAAGGACGTGTTGGTGCTGTGCGGACTCGGCAGCACTCCTGCCTTTCATGGGGAAAGAGCGCGTGCTTGCACGGGACAGATATCATAAGTGAAGTGAAAGATCACAACACGCGAGCATGACAAAGGTAGCACAAATCGAGGGGTCTTTTCATAAAAGAAGCACCTTACTTCTTGGTGTCGAGCTTGAGCTGCTTGCGCACCTGCATCTTGAAGTCCGAGATCTCGCCCTCGTACACGCGGATCTTCTGGTTCTCGACGATCCAGATCTCCTTGGCGACCTGCGAGATGAGGCGCATGTCGTGCGACACGAGCAGCATGCCGCCCTTGAAGTTGTTGATCGCGCGCGCGAGCGCGTCGATCGACTCCATGTCCAAGTGGTTCGTCGGCTCGTCCAGCAGCAGCATGTGCGCGTTCTGCTGGGCCATGTACGCGAACACGACGCGGCTCTTCTGGCCGTCCGAGAGCTGGCCCATGACCTGGGTCTGCACCTCGCCCGAGATGCCGTAGCGGCCCAGGTACGAGCGCACGTCCTCGACCGACTTGCCCGGCATCATGGAGCGGAAGTACTCGAGCGGCTCCTTGGTGAGGTCGAGCACGTCGACAAAGTGCTGGCTGAAGCGCGCGACGCGGAGCTTGGTGTGCGGGCGCACGTTGCCCTCCACGGGCACAATGTCGTTGGTGATGAGCTTGAGCAGCGTGGTCTTGCCCGTGCCGTTGGCGCCCACGAGCGCGACGCGCGAGTCGAGGTCCAGGCCGAGCTCCACGCCCGTGTACAGCAGCGGCGCGCCCGGGTACCCGAACGCCACGTTCTGGAACATGAGCACCGGCGGCGGCAGCGGCTCCGGGTCCGGGAACTTGAAGTCGCCCACCGACTCGGACTGCACCTTCTCGGTGAGGCCGTCGCGCACCATCTTGGCGAGCGTCTTCTCCTTGGACTGCGCCTGGCGCGCGAGCTTGGCGGAACCGTGGCCGAAGCGCGCAATGTACTCCTTCATGTGCTTGATCTGGTCCTGCTCCCACTGGTACTTCTTCATCTGGTTCTCCTCCTTCTCGGCCTTGGTCTTGACGTACGTGTCGTAGTTGCCGGTGTAGTACTCGAGCTTGTGGTTGGTGAGTTCGATCGTGTTGGTGCACACCTCGTTCATAAACTCCTGCGAGTGCGAGATCATGAGCAGGATCTTCTTCCACTTGGAGAGGTAGTCCTCGAGCCAGACCACGGCCTCCATGTCCAGGTGGTTCGTCGGCTCGTCCAGCAGCAGCAGCGTCGGCTGGATGAACAGCGCGCGCGCGAGCGCGATCCGCATGCGCCAGCCGCCGCTAAAGTCGCGCGTCTTCTTGGCCATCATCTCGTCTGAGAACGTGAGACCGCCCAGAATCGCACGCGCGCGGAGCTCGGCCGTGTCGGCGTCCATCTCCTCGAGGCGCTCGTAGATGTCGGTGAGGCGCTCCGAGATGGCCGAGGACGCGTCCTCGCTCAGCGACTCGTCGAGCATCTGCTCCGAGAGCTCGTCGGCCTCGGCCTGGAGCTTGCTGCGCTCCTCGTCGACCGCGAGCACGGCCTCGAGCGCCGTCATGTCGCTGGCCTCGATCTCGTGCTTGAGGTGGTAAATGTCGATCGAGTCCGGGATGGGCACGCCGCGCGCGCCGAGCACGTTCATGAACGTGGACTTGCCCGAGCCGTTGCGCCCGATCAGCGCGTAGCGGCGGCCGTAGTTGAGCGAGATGTCCGTGTCCTCGATGAGCTTCTTGCCGTGGAAGAGCAGCGAGAAGTTCTCCACGCTGATGTCCTTGAAGTTCTTGTGCACCGCGCGCACCGACTGCGAGCACGTGGTGATGATGCCCTCCTCGGCCAGGCGGTCCGCGAGCGACATGCCCTCGAGCGCCGCCGCCGACTCGGCCTTCTTCTTCTCCTCGGCCGCGGCCTTGCGCAGGTCCTTCTTGCTCACGCGCTCCTTCTTCTCCTTCTTCTCCTTCTTCTCGCGCGGCGGCATCCTGGCTCCGTTGGGGTGGGTGGGTACTAGTGGCTTGGGGGGTACGAAGGGGGGATAATGGAGATCGAGACGGGTGTTTCGCAGGTGTGGGTTGCGCTGACGCAGGCTGGCCGCGGGCAACGGCG
Organism: Pythium folliculosum; assembly: GCA_023336295.1. Taxonomy (NCBI): domain Eukaryota; phylum Oomycota; class Peronosporomycetes; order Pythiales; family Pythiaceae; genus Pythium; species Pythium folliculosum. The sequence goes on along the minus strand of JAADWV010000005.1, from coordinate 54,084 downwards.
CTTCGCGGCGGTGGTTGGCGCTCCCCACCAACCACGGATCCAACCAGATGCGACCTCTCATATAGCATACCTCATGCAGCCACGCACTCATGATAACTGGCTCCAAAGTCTCCAAATAGAGTTCTAGTTCACTCTACTAACCGATACCCGCCGAAGGCGATACAAACTATTCTGATTGGTGAATAATCGGCACATGGGTGCATCTTCGGCAAATGCCTGTCGTGGCCTTGTGGAGGAATCTGGGTACAGTATTACCTACACGCACCACGAGGCTCGGTATGCGACGGGCAGCATTATGCTCTGTGTTATTGTCCCTTGCTCTCTGTATGTGTATGTGGCCGCCTTTCACAGTCCGATGGGCAGCCCAAAGTCGTCGACGCGGCGCGCCTGCTGCTGGTTCTGCTGGCGCTCGGGCACGCCGGACGGCGCCGCCGGGAGATCGTGCGACGCCGGCGCGAGGTACGACGGCGTCGCGTCGGCGGCGGCTGCCGCGGCCTCCTCCTCGGCCCACTCGTCCTCGAGGCCCTCGAGCTCGGCCTCCAGCTCGCTCTCGTCAATGTCGGCGCCGATGCTACAGACACACGATCGGATTAGTGAGACCGCGTGTGATAGAACGTTGACGACTTGCTAGCGGCACGTACCCGTACGAGCGGCCCATGATCTCCTGGATCTCATTCATGTCCTCCATCATGTACGCCAGGTCGTCCTGCATGTCCTGCGGATGGTTACACGATTGCGGTCAGACTCTCGTACTCTTCTACCAAGACGTAGCACCCAGAAGCGATCAACACGCACCTCCAGTTCGTTGAGATCGATCTTCTTGGTCTCCACCTTGAGCTGCGCGGCCGCGCTCTTCATGGCTGCAACCGTCGAGATCGTGTCCTTGGACGACTCGATCGCGAACGTGGCCTGGAGACGAACAGAGCACCCGTCAGAACTCAGGCGCTGGGGGCGACGGACCTTTTACTGTTCATCGGCGAGCGCGTACCTGCTCCAGGTTGAACGACTGCGCCGAGAGGTTGTCGCGCTGCGCCTCGTACATCTTCTTGCGCTTGAGCACGCCCATGGCGCGCTGCTTGAGGCCGTTCAGCGCCGGGCCCTTGGCCTTGGCCATCTAGAACGACAACCGCCCCATTCAGACCGCCGCGTCCAATCGACAACACACGCTCTCAATGGAGACGCCACGCACCTGCACGCGGAACTTGCGCAACTCTTCGTCCAGCTTGGCGATCTACAAACACCACACCGCCGCAAACCAACCGAACCGCGTGAGCGCCCTGGAACAGGATCGCATTCCACTGCGCGGCGCACCTTCATGTCGAGGTCCGTGACGCGTCCATCGACCTTGGCGTTCACGTCGCCGATGTTCACGGCCGGCAGCTCCGGCTTCTTGCGCCCGAATATCCGATTCATTCCCGCTAATGTGCTTCTGCGTAGAGTGTCGTCGTCCGCGCGTTCTCGATGTTCTCGCTTGTTGTGTCAAACTCCCATTTTTGAGGGACGGAAGCGCCGGAATGATGGTCGTTCCAATGGGTGTGTCCGGAAGGAATGCCCGTAATTTACCGTGTACCCCTCGGCGTGGGTTACTATTACACTCATATTTCGCAAAAATAGGGTGTGATGTAGATGCACATATCAAATACAGTCGAGAATTTCCCCGTTCACTCTCCGCCTTTGGAGTTGCGCCGTAGTAACCCGTAGATCCCGCCGTGTTGAATTTTCGCAAAAGACTGTGGTGACGTTCTCTGCCACATTTGCACAACACGATGCACACTGATCAGAGATGGCTACAGGATCACTTTCACACGCACTCTCAGACCCACCTTGCTGATTGAGGAAAGGCTTGGGGACACTACGCACATTCAGCACGTCACACAACGGCGTTTGGTCATTCCACTCGCACCGATGCGTCGGTAATCGCCACCACGCACCTTCCGGTCCGAGCGGGCTGCGCTTCTCGTCCACAAGCACGGGCTCATGCTCGGGCGCCTTGTTCTTGAGCAGCAGCGAGTAGATACCCCCATGGCGCGCCTTGGGCTTGGTCTCGCTCACAGCGGGTGTTGGCTTCATAGGCGTTCGACCAGGACCGTGTGGTGGTTGTGGGGACCGTCGGGTACTCGGAGACGCACCCCGCCGAGCGACTGTGGACGGGCTCGAGCGCGGGGCGTCCTGCGCCGTACCCGCTGGATCCTTTGCGGTGTCGTGGGCGCCGCTAAGAACGCCGGTGTCGTCGCTCAACGCGAACTCGTCACTTTGCCACGGCATTTGTTGGTTTTGGGGGCTGTCGGGCAGCGCCACAGGCGACGCGAGATCCATTTCGTTCCCGTGGGCCGAGTGCGTCGGCGACGCCCGGAACGGCACCGTGTGCTGCGTGGGCGACGTCAAGTCCGGCGGCTCATAGCGCGTGGACTTGCTGTGGCCTGCATAGCAAACGCCAATATATAACGTACTGCAATCCGACGACGTGAAGTGTGTGAATAGCTACGTACCACCAGAGTACTCGGCCAGATCAACCCGCGCGAGCATCGAGAGGCGCTTTGCGTGCTGCTCGGCCTCGCCGTATTTCGTGTCGATATACCCGTTGTATTCGTCTTCTTCCTCCCGTTGTTGTGTCGTACCGTGTGGACTGAGCAACGCCTGCGTGTAGTCCAATCAGCTATGGCATACACGTTGCAAACTACCATAGCAGGCACCGATCTCACCAGCAATTCGAGTGACACGTCGGCGTAGTCGTCCGCCACCTGTTGGTTGTCCTCGCTCGCGTGTTGCACGTCGGCGTGGGCGCACGCGTCCACGCGCATCTCGGTCATCAGGCGCTCCATCGCCGTGCGTCGCTCGGGCAGACGCAGGTGCCGTGCCGCTGACGGCGGCGGTGGTCCCAACGGCAGTTCGTCCTGGTTGGCGCTTTTGTCGCCGCCGCGCCGCTCGCGCATGGCCGCCGTCTCTCGCTCGCGTCCGGCGTTGCTGCTACCGCTGCCACTGGTGGTCGCGGGCGTGCGCTGCTTGGTCATGCTTTTCTTATCGACGAAGTGGCGCTGCTTCTCGCTCGTCTCCTCCACGAACTTCAAGCGACAAAATGAGCCAAGAGCTACGAAACGTCACCAGGCTCAGACTCAGATGAGATGCATCAGGTGCGTCTCAGAATCGATCAAAGCGAAGAGCTCCGAACGGGCGAAGTCAACGCGAGCACGGAGTGGGCAACATGGGTCTGCTGAGCATCCTCAAGAAGGTCAAGGAGAAGGAGAAGGAGCTGCGCGTGCTCATGCTGTGAGTAGAGTAGAGTGCTTGGCGGCCGGCGAAGTATAGGGACTAACGCGGGCCAACACACTCAGTGGCCTGGACAATGCCGGCAAGACCACGATCCTCAAGAAGTTTATGGGCCAAGACATCACCGAGATCTCCCCCACGCTGGGCTTTGACATCCAGACGCTCGAGTTCAAAGAGTACGTTTGGCGCGGAGGCGGCGCGCATGTGGGAGCGTGCGTCAGGAGCCGTGAACGTCGAGTCTGATCTTTTTTTTGGTCAAATGCAGGTTCAAGCTGAACGTGTGGGACGTCGGCGGGCAGCAGACCATCCGCTCGTACTGGCGGAACTACTTTGAGCAGGTACACTCCTGCCAACTGGATGTCTGTGTCTGGTGGCATGCCTTGCAATGGCGTCTGACGTGCGTGCTGCGTGTCGTGTGTCAAAAGACCGACGGCATCGTGTGGGTCGTGGACAGCGCCGACCGCCGCCGGCTGGAGGACTGTCGCCTCGAGCTACGCAAACTGCTCGCCCAGGAGGTACAATCATGTCGCTCTCTGCTCTGTCGTATATCGTAGCCCGCAGTCGCTGATCTCTCGTCGTTGACGTGTGCTATGATAGAAACTCGCTGGCGCCACGCTGCTGATCTTCGCCAACAAGCAGGACCTGCCCGGCGCGCTCAGCGCCTCCGAGATCGCGGACGCACTGGACCTGCGCTCGGAGCAGTTCACGACGCGCCACTGGAGCATCCTCAGCTGCAGCGCGTTCACGGGCGACGGGCTCATGGACGGCATCGACTGGCTCGTGTCCGACATCGCCAGCCGCATTTTCCTCATGGAGTAGGTATCTACTTAATTACGTTAATACGAAGAGCTCCAAACCCGCGGACCTCGGGCACTCTGGAAGAAATGAACGAACAGAACGCGCGGCTCGCAGTGGCGCTCGTGGCGCCAACGTACATCCGCCAGGGCGCGGACGCGCTGCGCAACCGCGAGGCGCTGCTGACCGTGCTGCTCTCGCAGCGGCGCGTGCCCGATGAGCCCTGGGACGAGCTCAGCGTCGAGCTGCTGCTGCAGCAGCTCGCGGCCATGGACAGCAACAACTTCCGCACCAACATCGGCGCCGGCGAGCGCGAGGCGCGCGTGTTCTCGTCGCTCGTGGCGCGGCGCCACTTCTTCCTCTGCCACGGCGTGGGGCGCTCGGGCGACGTTGCGGCCGTGCAGCCCAAGGCCGCCGGTTCCTCGCTCATCGTGCAGCTCAGCAACGCGCTGGCCAAAGACATTTTGCGCGAGGCCGGGCTCAAGCTCACGTCCGCGGCGATCGTGCTGCCCGTGGCGACGGGCATGTCGCTCACGCTCGTGCTGTTGGCGCTCAAGGCTCAGAAGCCGCAGGCCACGCACGTGATCTGGCCGCGCATCGACCAGAAGTCGTGTCTCAAGTCGATCCTCTCGGCGGGGCTCACACCGCTGGTCGTGGAGAACGTGCTGGAAGAGAGTGGCCAGCTGCGCACGGACGTCGCGCGCGTGCAGGCGCTTATAGAGGAGTACGGTAGCGAGCGTGTGCTGGCGGTGATGACGACCACGAGCTGCTTCGCGCCGCGCGGCTTCGATCGCCTCGTCGAGGTCGCGACATTCTGCCGGGACTTCGACATCGCGCACGTGGTCAACAACGCCTACGGCGTGCAGTCGTCCAAGTGCATGCACGTCGTGAACGAGGCCACGCGCGTCGCGCGCGTCGACGTGGTCGTGCAGAGCCTGGACAAGAACTTCCTCATGCCCGTCGGTGGCGCGATCGTGAGCTCGGCCCGCGACGACGTGGTCGCGCGCATCTCGCAGGTGTACCCGGGCCGCGCCAGCAACTCGCCGACCGTCGACTTCTTCATCACGATGCTCCAGATGGGCCGCCTCGGGTACAAGACGCTGCTCCGCGAGCGCAAGGAGCTGGCGCAGTACCTCAAGCAGGAGCTGCAGTTCGTCGCGGGCGAGTGTGGCGAGCGCGTCATCGAGTCCCCGCACAACGAGGTGCGTTGGGCTGGCGAGGGTCGGAGGGTGGTAGAGTCACCGCCACTGATTTGATACTTACGTGTGTTGAACTCATCCTGTAGATCTCGTTCGCGATGACGCTGACGACGTTTGTCCCCGACGGGGCCGACGCCGCGACGCGGGCGCGCGAGCTCACGTTCTTCGGTGCTATGCTGTTCGCGCGCGGCGTGTCGGGGACGCGTGTGGTCTCGGGGCTGGACGCCAAGACCATCGGCGGCATTACTTTCCAGTCGTACGGCGCGCACTACGACCAGTACCCTCATCCGTACCTGACGTTCGCGTGCGCTGTCGGCATGACGCGTGACGAGATTGATCAGCTCACAAAGAAGCTCCGCAAGACCATCGCAGAGTGGCGCAAGCAGCACTCGCACTGAGCGCACGCCACAAACATGAAATCAAACACAATCTATTCCCGTTGGTGCTGGACACTACGGCCTTCGCGGCCGAATGCACCCACTCGCATCAAGATCACGGCTTTTCCTTCGGTAAGGAGACGAACATTCGAACATTCGAGCATGCGAGCAGGGGTGATTCGGCGCGGCTACCTATTCGACTTCTGCTCCCATTCTGTTCAGTGCTTCTTGGTGGCACCGTTGGTCGCCTTTGCAGCCTTCTTCTTCTTGGCACCAGCCGCCTCCTCCTTAATCGCAAACTCCTGAATCAGTTCCTGCGCAATGGCATCGGCAGCCGCCGCCGCGTCAACCTCTCGTCGGCCCTTGGCGCCATCCACCGCGCGCTCAGTGAAACGCGCCATGAACTTGGCCGACTCCTGCACTCGCGGGTCTTCGTCACCAAACGCCTCCTGGAGCAGAGCAAACACGCGCTTCTCGTAGATCAGCGCGTCACGGAAGCTGCCGGCGAGCGCACATGCGAGCGCCATTTGGTGGAGCGTGTTGGCTGCCTGCACACGGTCAAACTCGCCACGCTGCAGCGATTCGCGGTAGCACAACAGCGCAAGCGTCACCTGGCCGACATCCTGGCACATAGAACCCATGCGCAGGTACGACGTCGACACCTCTGGGTAGTGCGGACCGGCGCAGAGCTCGAGCAAATAGATCGCGCGACGCAAGTGCGCCACAGCAAGATCAGTCTGCGAGTTGGTGTGAAGGAAGAGGGCGAGGTTGGCGTGGGCGAACGCTGTGTCGTGGTAGTCAAGGCCCTGAAGCTGGGTGTACAGTGCGAGCGCACGCTGCTGCTGAACGATAGCACCCGCCACATCACCGGCGTGGTACAACACGGTCGCGAGCGACGAGCTGCACAGCGCGGCGTCCTCGTGAGCACCGCCAACAACCTGGTACAAAAGCGAGGACGCCTCCTGGAGCAAATCGTACGAGCTCGCAAGGGCACCGCCACTCAGGTGCAGACGGCCACGTTCAAGAAGCTGCTTCGCGTGCGCGAGCGGGTGGTCAGGCAACGAGTGCTTGACAACCGGCACCACGCCCGTGATATCGTCAAGCTTGAACGGAGCCACGGACGCGAAGTCATACGTCTTGCTGGCAACGCGCAGGCCGAGGCGCTGACACAGGCGGCGCAGCAGCACGTTCTTGTGCACACGCTTGAACTTAGCAGTGGCGCTCTCCTCATCGTCGTCTTCCGTAGCGACGTCCGTGTACGGGTGCCACAACGCGAGGGAGTATCCGAAACGCTGCTGGATCTGGGTCGTGATACGCTCCCACACAGAGGCGCCGTCCAGTCCGTTAGCTTCACCGTTGCTCGTGGCAGTTGCGGTCGCAAACGACTTGGACGCCTTCTTCTTGTTCTTCTTGGCAGTCTTCTTGTTCGGGTTCGTGTCGCTCAGACCAGCCGTCTTGGCAACGGCGGCGGCCGAGATTTCCTCCGCCGCATCAACTTCTTCCCACCCACCAAAAATCGCGTTCAACAGCTGCACAATGGCATCACCAGGGGCAGCGCGCACAGCCGCGTCCGCGTTGAGCACGTCCGCAACGATGTGCTTGACCGCACGCGCGATCATTTCGACCTCAAGCAGTTCCAAAATGTACTTGGAGATGCCTCCGACGGTCTCGAGCTTCTTGACAAGCGACGCCAGGCGACCCAAGTAGCGCATGTTGATACCGCACGAGTGCATGACGTTGCTGAGAGCATGGCCATCAGCAGGCGAAATCGCACCACGACGGATGTCCGACACAAAAGCGGGGATCACAACCTTCTGTAGGTAGTCAGCAGCATCACGCGCAGCATTTTCGTCCGCCTTGGCTTCTTCGGCATCGGTCGAAGCACCGTACTTCATGAAGACATTCGGGTTCAGGCACACAGGAGCGACCGGTTCCTCAGCTTCGGCATCATCAGCCTTTTCCGCGGCTTCCTCGCTCTTCTCAGAGCCCTGGGCACCTTCGTTCTCCGATTTTTCCGCCTTCACCTTAGCGCGCTCCTCGCTTTGCGCTTTGCGAATCTGGTTCTGTTTCCACAGAGAGTATAGGTTGACGAGCTCGGGACGGAGCACAGCAACATAACCCTCGTCCTGGCGGTTGAAGCGGAGTCCTGTGCCATTCGCGATCGCATCCTGCTCCGGGGTAGCTTGCGGGTCACGTTCAGCGTAGTAGGTCGCGTCCTTGGGCGTAATGCGCACCAAATCCAACACGTACATACGACCATCAGCACCGAGAATACCCTTCGCTTCCACAGGAGCACAGAGCTTGACAACAGACGTGGTGGCTTCGCCTCCGCTAGCACCAACGCCCTCGCCTTCCTGCGCCTCCTCTTCTTCTTCCTTGCCCAGCGGCTGGATGCTGCGTTCCGCGATGTGCAGCTTCTCGGCGGCCTGCTGCATGAGCAGATGCATCTTGTCGTTCGACGCGATGGTCTTGCCACCATCAACCGAGCCGTACACAAGCTTCGAAGACGCTTCACCCTGCAGGATACCGGGAATCACGCTCTGAGCGATCACACGCACACCCAAGTAGTCGACAACCGTTGTCGCCAGCGTGTGCAAGCCAGGGATGTCAGCAGCGTTGAAGGCCTTCACTCCCTGCAAATCGCGGTTCGCCGACGAAAAGGCAGCCTCTTCGCCCGTGATATCCTTCGCGGCGGGCTTGCCATCAATCGAGAGGGAGAAGAAGATGTTGTTGAACACGTACACGTGCGCGTTGGTCTCGTCCATCGGGTTGATTGGAGGGATGTGACCCTCCACAATCGCAACGGCACCCTGCGTCGCCGCCTCCACGAACTCGTTGACAATCTTGTACATGACGCGGCTGCGCACGACTTGGTCACGGAGCGACTCGGCGGGCAGCTCACGGCAGCACTGGTACTCTTCGTTCCAGTCGCGCAGAACACCACGCTCGTCCACACCAAAAGTGGCGCAAAGCTCATCCTCGGCACGGTTCAGGTTGTACTCGTGCTTGTTCACCGAGGGAGTCGTAGGCGTGTTCCACGGAAGCTTGCCACCGATCTGGTTGCCAGCCGCGACCATCCACTCAATCGACACGGGTCCCTGCTTGGCCAGCGCCGCTGCCTTGGTGAGCAGCGAATCATACGCAGTTTTGAACTTGTTGGAGGCCTTGTTCAGCACATCGAGCAACAAGTGCTCCGTCGACGCGTCCGCGCGCGGCTGGGGGTCGAACTTGGTAGTCGTGGAGCGGTTCACGAAGAAGCCGTTCACGTGGGCCGTCACGTTGTAGACGGCGTTATCTTCCGTCGTGACTTCCAAGTAGAGCAGGTCGCCAGCGAGCTTGCGCGGACCCGGAGGCGGATTGTAGCCAGAGAAGACGATGCTCTTAACGCACTGCGGCAGCTTGGCCGATTCCAGCGAGAACTCAGCTCCGCTCTCGTCGCCGCTGCTGATTTCGTTCGGCGAGGACGACACGGGCGTCTTCGCGCCGCCCTTCTTGTTCTTGCCCTTGCCCTTCTTGGAAGACGACGCGTTCTTCGTGTTCTTAACGGCGTCCTCGGACTCGCGCTTCGACGGCGCCGGCACGAGCGGCATCGCGTAGAACTCGCCCAGATCCGCGACGACGGGCACCTTGACGCCCTCGAGCTTTTCGTGGATCTCTTGCAGCTTCTTGAGCTGCTTCTCCGTGAGCTCCTTCTGGGCCTTCTCGCCGAGCTCGCCGTTCTCGCTGGCAAGCGTGGCGGCCTTGTCGGCCTCGGCCTGCGCGAGCTTTTCCGCTGTGGCCGCCGCGTCGGCCGCATCGCCCTGCGGGATCGGCGGGTTCATGAGCACGTCGCGGAAGCGGCGCACGTGGGCGCGCACCTTGCGGGCGTCGTACTTTTCCAGCACCATGCGCAGCGTCGCGCCGTCGGTCGCGGCCTCGTACTCGCCGAGCTCGACAAAGTCGTTGAGCGGCACCCACTGGCCGGCGGCCTCGGCCGAGGGCGCCTCGAGCCGGTAGCACGTGTAGCACGCGAGCGCCGGGTACTCGGCGAGCATCTGGCGCAGCGAGAGCACCGTGTCGGCGGCGCTGACGCCGTCGAGGCGCACTGGCGCGAGCGACGCGGCCGGCGGCTGCACGAACACGCCGAAGGACGCGTCCTCCAGCGGCGCCACCTCTGCGGGCGCGTCCACAGCAGCGGCAGCGGCGGCCGACGGGGAGAGAGGAGTCGCTTCGCCCATGGAGAGAGGAGGAGGGGGGAGGGGACGAGGGAGGACGAGGGGGGCTTCGCTCGAAAATGCGGAATGCGGCAACCACAGTTCATGGGACGAACGATTGCGCTCCACAGGAAACGTGGGGAAACTGGAGTGATGGTCGGGTCCGATCACCCAAACACCCAGCACCACCGGAGATGTTATCGGACCAGTACCAATGAGGCTATCGAATGCGTCATGATGACCAGTTTTGGAGGAATTTGTATGAGATGAAGTGGTTGAATAGCTCACTTTGAGTTGCATTTCACGGTGCAGTTGTTTATGTGGTGGTGGGCCAAAACAGCCTGTGGCGTGACGCAGGTGGCCTCCGCAGATGGATATCAATTTACAGAGGCTATCCGCTTGTGCAACGTTGAAGTGACCAGCGATCGTGAGCCGCACGATCCGGTCGGCCGAATCGCCCAACATCAACTGTGTGGGCGGAGGGAACTCTCACTCGGGCCGGCTCCAGCTCTCTGCGGACACGCTGCTGGGTCTCTTGTGTTGCTGTGAAGAGTATTAGAGGTACACAGAAGGAGCATACAGTAGCTAGTGTAGAATACTCCGTCGCAAGACGAGCGACCCAGTCGAGCGCAGTGTTCACTCAAGTGTTGCCATGACCACGAGAAGAATCGTCGGCATTGAAGGTCAAACCTCTATTCCATGATGCATCTGTACAAACGTATCGATGTCTGACGCCTGTATAAATGCATCTACAACTCGAATGTCGCACGAAAGTCGCACGTATCTTGCATGTCATCCATCATCATCGCCACCTTCCATTTCTCCCTCCGGTGTCGCTCGTGATGCTGCGGCGGCTCCACTCGCTGCGCGCGCACCTCGCTCCTCCGACCTCCTCCTCTGCCCTGAGCCAGCGCCTCACGGCCGCCATGTCCACCAGCGCGTCCCCCGGCAGCGACGAGCGCGCGCGCGCCGACGCCGCCGCCGCGTCCGCGACCAAAGACACGGGCGCGCCCACTATCTTCGACAAGATCCTCGATCGGTCGATCCCGGCCAAGATCATCTACGAGGACGACCAGTGCCTCGCGTTCCACGACGTGAACCCGCAGGCGCCCGTCCACTTCCTCGTGATCCCCAAGCACCGCGACGGGCTCACGCAGCTCTCGCGCGCCGAGCCGCGCCACAAGGCGGTGCTGGGCCACCTGATGTTCGTCGCGCAGGACCTCGCGGCGCAGCAGAAGCTCGACAACGGCTTCCGCGTCGTGATCAACGACGGCCGCGACGGCTGCCAATCGGTCTTCCACCTGCATATCCACGTGCTCGGCGGCCGCACGCTCGGCTGGCCGCCCGGATAAACGACAAGTCTTGGGCTGGAGTCCGGTTGGGGGTTTCTGTAGGGACCAGTTCCAGCAAACCACAATGGACAACGCGGTTGTGTGCGTGTGATGATCATGTTGGCGTTTCTATTGATACCAGCGTACTTAGCCGCGGCCCTCGATCTCCTTGAAGAACTGCGTGACAAACTGCTCCATGAACACGTGGCGCTCCTCGGCGATGCGCTTGCCGGCGCGGGTCTTCATCATGTCCTTGAGCTTGAAGAGCTTTTCGTAAAAGTGGTTGATCGTCGGCGCCTGGCGGCTCTTGTCCTTGTACTGCGCCTGGCTCACCTCGGCCTCGAGCGGCGCCTCCGGGTCGTACAGCGCGCGCTTCTTGTGGCCGCCGTACGTGAAGCAGCGCGCGATGCCCACGGCGCCGATCGCGTCCAGCCGGTCGGCGTCCTGCACGCACCCAAACTCGACCGACCACTCGCGCGCCGCGCCGCCGGCGCCGCCGAGCTCCTCCTTGAAGCCCATGTGGTCGATGATGTCCATCACGCGCGCGACCTTGTCGTCGGGAACCTGCTGCAAGCGCAAGAAGGTCTCGGCGCGCTTGGTTGCAACCTCGCCGGTCTGGTACTTCCAGTCGTCAATGTCGTGGAGCAGCGCCGCGAGGTCCACGATCTCGAGCGACTCGTCACTCACGTTCTGCAAACACAGACATAGCCTCAGTCAGGACGAAGCGAAGATCACGGCACTTATCGAGCAAGTACACACACCTCTTCCTGCGCGAGCGCGCGCGCCAGCGTCCAGACGCGCTCGATGTGGCGCCAGTCGTGGGACGCGTCATTGTGCTGCAGCTGGCCCTTGACGAAGTCGGCGGTCTGTTGCACGAGCGGCGACAGCGTCGCGGTGCTGGTGGCGATCGAGAAGGAGGTGGGCGGGGCCATCTTGATGAGAGGGAAACGGGAAGTGCTGAGAGGAGAGACTGTTGGAGAATGAGGGCGGACCAGAGAGTGAGTTGCGTTTTCGCGCCCTTGAGGAGGTACAGGACCCACGCCTCCGCCACCACTGGACACGGCCCAGCAGCTGGCGCGGCGCCGTCATTCACGGGTCACGTCCGCGTTGCTTACCGCGCCAAACCACACGCCGATGCGCCAAATGCGCGCGAAAAGCGCTAATGCGAAACCGAGCTGGATCTGAGACCATCAGATCTGATGGAATCTGCGACGTGTGCAGCGAAGAGCTCCAACACAGGCTGAATCAAGAGAATCATGGGGAGGGGAGAGGGGTAGTAAGCAGTGTGCATTTTACTCCTCGTCATCTTCCTCTTCCTCTTCATCGTCATCACCATCGTCATCGTCACTATCCTCATCCTCGTCATCGTCGTCTCCGTCCTCGACTTCCTCGCCAGCGACCAGCACAGCGAGGCTCTCTTTGTGGAAGTCGACCTGGAAGCTCGAGGCCGCCGGGGTCTTGCGGACGACGTCCTGCATCGCCTTGACCGGCACGGGCAGCGTCAGCGCCATCTTGCGGCTGGCCTCCACAAACGACAGCTCGAGTGTCGTGGTCTCATCCTTGCCTGCCTCGACCACTTGGATCGCGTCCTCGGGCTTCTGGGTGGTCTCGGCCTGCTCCAAGTCAAACTTGATACCGCTCTTCTTGGGGCACGCGAGCTTCGCGAGATTTTCCTCCGGGAACGGGTCGCTGTCGATGGGCTTGTGGTTGAGCCACACGTTCACGAGGAATGTCACGCGACGTCCATTCTGGATCGCCTGCGCGTCCAGCGTGCGCTTCTCTCCGGACGAAGGCGCGCTCTCATCCGTGAGTCCGGTGAACACGGTCGCCAGATCGCCCGGCGCGCCGTGCAGCAAGCGTCCGTCAAAGCTGACGTGCTTGCCCAGTACGGGCCGCGAGACGTACCCGGTCGCGATCTCGCCGGCGCCGCAGTCGTCGCTGCCCGTCTGGACGGGGCTCACCTTTTCCAGCACGATCGTCGGGCCGCCAATGTCGCTCAGGTACGTGACTGTGCCCACGTGCGGGTGCAGGTTAACGTGGTACTGGTCCTCGAGTCCGTAGTCGCGGTCCCAGTGGAACGCCACGTCGTCATTGGTCTCCCCGGCGTCGAGCACGAGCGTCCACCACTCGGCGCCCGACTTGTCCGGGTTGTACTCCTTCACGTCGCGCGTGTGGAAGTCAAAAACCTCGCGGGCCATGCGCTCGAGCACGCAGCGCGGCTCCATGGTCGCCGGCAGGAAGAACGTCGTGCCCGTGCTGTACTCGGCGTTCTCGATCTCGCGCGCCGTGAACGCCGTCTCACAGTCCTGCACGAGCTCCAGGTAGCTCTTGTCGTCGGGCACGCGCAGCGCGCCGTGGAGCGAGCGAAAGCTATAGTCCAGCGTGCCCGTCACGCCGTGTGGGCGCCCAAAGTTGTCGATGTCCAGCTGCAGCGGCTCGGCGTCGTCGTCGTCTTCGTCGTCGTCATCATCTCCGTCCTCCTCCTCCGAACCCTCCCCCTCCTCCACTTCCTCCTGCTCCTCCTCTGCGACCATCTTGGGCGCCTTCTCCACCGCAGCGTCCTCCGCCGTCGCCTTCGCTTTCGCCTTGGCCGCCTGCATCTTGGTGCCGCCCATATTCACGGCGCTTGTTCGTTTTTTTTGGCACTCTCCACGCTGCGGGAGCCAATCACCACCCACGATTGGACTCGAATAGCCTCAGAATCCTCAGCTACCTGAGTCTGACTCCGTGCGGCCTGGGGTTGAAGGCCCTCGCGTCGTTTCGCGTCCTGTCCGAGCCGAGCGCTTCTCGACACCACTTTCCTCCCCCCCTGCAAGTCCACCATGAGCTCCCGAGTGTCGCGCAGCAGCGCGTCGGTGCCCTCGGTGGGCGATGTCAAGGCTTCGGCATCCAAGCCGCGCAAGGTCGCGGCCCGCGCCGACGACCTGGATTCGTACATGGAGAAGCTCTACGATGAGGCCGTCGAGTCCAAGCTCGAGGGCGCCAAGATGATCCTGCAGCTCGCCGAGTACGCCGGCAACATCGAGATGCTCATCCAGAATGAGTCGCTCATGGTGCGTGGGCGCCGTACTTGTGTGGTCTCCCCCACTTGAAGAGTCTCACCTGGTCACTCTCTGTGTACACAGTCGCTACTCTCGCGCGTGCTCAACGACGAGTACAAGAAGAACAGCGACTTCACGCTCACGATGATGCGCATCTTCTGGTGCTTCTCCAACTTTCTGCAACTCCACCCGATCCTCGCCAACTACCGCATTGGCGCCGTCACGCTCAAGATCGTCGAATTCGAGATCAAGCGCCACGAACTCCACGTCGAGGAAGAGAAGACGCTCGAGGCCGCGAGAGGCCGCACCGACGAAGAGCGCGACAAGCTCGAGCGCGAGCGCCTCCGCAAGAAGAAGCGCATGAAGAAGCAGGACCAAGTGCTCTACGTGTGCTTCAGCGTGCTGCTCAACCTCGCCGAAGACATCCACACGGAACGCAAGATGGTCAAGCGCAAGATCGTTGGGCTGCTGGCCAAGGTAGAGTTCATGTGGCGGGATCCTTGTCGTGCGGCCGAGACTGGAACGAGATAAACAGGCTCACTCCCATGTGTGTTGCGCGTAGATGCTGGACCGCGTGGACCCGGACCTAGTCATCCTCACCATCTCGTTCTTGAAGAAGCTCAGCATCTTTGAAGAGAACAAAGATACCATGGCCGAGCTCGCCGTCATCGAAAAGCTGATTCGCTACGTGCGCTCCAACCACGACAAGACGATTCAGGTACGTTCACCCCAAAGTATGCCGGCACAACGATGCATACTCACGTGGTCGTTCTTGGTTCTGTGCTGTAGATGGCTTTAAAACTGCTTTTCAACTTGTCGTTTGATCCCGTACTTCGTGAAGTGCTCGTCAAGAACAGTCTCATCCCAAAGCTCGTCGAGTTGCTCAAGAAACCGCCGTTCCGGGCGCTGTCGCTCCGTATTCTGTACCACTTGAGCATGGACGACCGCTGCAAGTCCATGTTCACCTACACGGAAGCCATCCCAATCGTGATGCAGCTCGTGGTGCGTATTGTGGATACAGGCTCGCTTGAATCCCGCTTATTCTCTCTCCCTTCCACCAACGCCTTGTATCTCTCCACAGATCAACTTTCCGCATAACATTGTCGCCAAGGAGCTCGCCGCGCTGGCGGTGAACTTGAGCCACAATGCGCGCAACGCCGAGATGATGTGCCAGAACCGCGGCCTCGAAGCGCTGACGGCGCGGGTCTTCCGGACGCGGGACACGCTGCTCATGAAAGTCATCCGTAACCTCTCCCTCTGGACGTACACGCTCCAAGAGGACCTCGTGAGCGACAAGATGTACAAGCACCGCGGCATGTGGGCGCCGTTTGTGATCCCGATGATAGAGCTGCTGCTAAGCACCGACAACCACGACTTTGCAATCGAAGTGCTGGGCACCCTCGCGAATCTCACGCCGAGCGATTTGCCGGCAAAGGTCTCCTGGGAGAAACTCGTGATCGACCACAACCTCATTCCCTTCCTCAGTAAGCTGCTTGTTCCCGGCTTCTCGCAGGACGACATGGTGCTCGAGGTTGTCCTCTTCGTGAGCGCGCTCGCGCTCGAGCCCAAGTGCGCACCGCTGCTCGCCACGTCTCGACTTCTTCGCACGTTCCACGCACTCTTCCAAGAGAAGCAGCACGACAACGAGCTCACGCTCCAGCTGCTGTACGCCTTCTATCGATTGCTGCGCCACCCAGAGACGTTCGACGAGACCATTTACGGTGTCGGCTTTGTTCCAGACTTGCTGCTTGCGGCCGATGCACCCAACATTGAAGTGCGCCGCATGTGCGACGTCGTCATGGATCTGGTCTTGGACCACGACATCAGCCAAGGCGCCATGGGAGAGTGCGGACGGCTCATTCGCCAGCGACGCTTCGAGATTCACAACGCCGAGTACTTGGAGATGATCCACGACGAAGCCCGCGCAGCCGCGCGGAGCCGACAGACGGCCGATTTCGATCGATACACAAAGAGGACGGCCGACGACGACGACGAGTAACGATGAGATGGGGTACATTTCTGAATAGGAGAAAAACAAACGCGTTTGCTTGGATTCGCTACGTCTCGAAACGAAGACTCTTCAAACTTGATGCGCCGTCTGGGACTGCTGCGCGATCCCCATGCAAGCTGCGCTTGGGAAGATATCATTCAGTTTCGCTGTGGTGGACGTCGTCGCACAAAGTAACCGTAAACGGCCTTGTAGTCTTCGATCTCGCGAGGCATGACCTTGTGCGACCAGTACAGGTTGCCCGCGCTGTTCACCGACGCGGCCGGCGGAAATAAATACACGTCCATGTCGGTGTTGCCCAGCACCTCGAGGTGGAGCACGTAGGCGCGCATCTTGTTCTTGTTGCCGTATTCGGCGACGTGGTTCACAAACTTACCGTTCTCGTACGTGGCGTCGAGTCGAAAGTAGAAGATGCCGGGGTCGCTCGACGAGCCGAAGGTGCGCTCGAATGTTGGCATCGGGACTCGGTCGATTTGATTCAGCGTGAGTCGGTCAGGTAAACCAAAGTCGCTGCTAGGAGCGCGCCCTCGAATGGCCCATCGCGCATCGGCGATGAACTCGACTTCTCTCTCTCGGGACGACCTGAACTCACTAAACTCGTGGAGAAAGACCTTGCACCTCAAGTCGGCGTCGAGCAAGGGCGCAAAGCGCAAGTCTTGTTGGCCGATCGGTGTCGGATCGAGGCCCTTGTCGATCAAGTCGATGAAAAAGCGCAGTGCGCGACAGGTGGCCATCGTGTGGGCCTCGCTCTCCACCGCCTCGTTCACGCGATACATGGGTTTCCCGCCGACGTAGAGGACGCAGTGCACATCCGTCGCCATCTTCGCTTCGAGCATTCGGTTGTGCGGATGATGAGATGGGGGAGATTCAATTTGAGTTTCGATCTAGGAGGACATTCAACGCACGGATCAGAGTCAGTAATCAGATCGTCTAGATGAGAGATGTTGTGAGGAGCGTACCTTCGTGATGTTTGCGAGTCGCAGCGCGTTGAAGGAATCCATGGGATCATTGTTCGCCAGCTCCTTGGTGTGGAAGAAGTGCACCATCTCCGTCCACACTTGCCGCGTCCGGTCAAGTTCCTTTAGGAGCCCATCGACTGCCATGTCGCACGCCTCCGGCTTGGACGATGCGGTTCTCTTGCAGTGGATTACGTCGTTGACAGACGCGTACACGTTGAACATCTCGCCGCGAAGCATCTCCAGATAAATGCTGGCTTTCACGTTTGGTACGATCACCTTGTCGAAACGTCCTTGGAACTTGAGTGCCCCTCGGATATCGCTAATCCCCAAGCACAGAGCGTCTTCTGGGGTGAAGAGACTACGAATAACAGCTCGGAATCTTGCGTCATCACCGTCGCCACGTTCTGATTCGAGGGGGTACGGCTGCCTGATGATATCCTCGACACGCGTGCGCACGCTTCCTGCGCCGCTTTTCTTGTGCGTCGTTGCAGCAGTCGAACTACCGGTAGTGGGAGCCTTCGGTTGTGGATGCCAATCATCGTCATCGCTGTACCCACCGTCGTGGTGGTAGTCGTCATCGTCGTCGTCCGAGTCATCGCTACACACAACCATGTTCGACAATTTCGGACGAGCTTTGGGTGGTGCACGAGCAGGGGTCGTCGCTGAAGACGCAGTCGAAGTGACCGACGCATGGGCCTGACTAGTGAGGCGAAGTTGTGGCGCTCTCTGGCCTCTCGATGCCTCGAGTTGCGTCTTGGTTATCCACTCCATCAAATCGCGGAATTCTTCAGCTGCGGCGCGCTTCGCCATCTTCATGTTCAGGCAGACTTGGCGTATAGCAGTGATGTTTCTGATGCTGACTGTGTACTCTGACAATGCCCCCCGCGTCTTCTCCTCATCTCTCGTAAACGAGGCTACTGCCCGATCTTTTCTCGTCTCGTTGGCAGCACTCAACCGGGCGTCAGCTTGTTGCCCACGCTGCAATAGTTTCCGCTCCACGATTCTGTTATATGCGTCAGCCAAGTTGCACCAGTCGGCGTAAATGCCATCCAGCCAGTGGACCATCCTCTCCGTCACGTAGTCAGCGGCAGCTTTCAAGGACGCATTCGAGTTTGTGATGAAGAGGTTCCCATCAAGACCTTGAAGCGAGCACACAAAATCCCCGGAACTCGCCAACCGAGAGATTGTGCGGGTGACCTGGGGACAATAAAGGTCAGCTGGTCTGCATCGTTGCCACCAGTCAAGGACAGATCTCGCACCTTTAGGCGCCGGGTGAATTCCACCACTTGTTCTGCGACGCTTGGGTTCCAGTCGAACTTGACTAGGTCTTTCACTTGCTTGCGATCTCGAACCAGTTCCTTGAGGAGTTCTTGGTAAGTCTCCACTTGCAGCTTCTCTTTGCGCTCTTTCTCCGCTGGGTCTACTGATGGTCGACGCTCTTCGCCCTTCGTGTCCATGACAAAGCAAGGCGGCTCCTCTGGTTCCTTCTCGCGCAAGCTCGTATCTGAAACACGAGAATCTTCGATTTTGCGACGAACTGGTTCGCGCTGGACGGTATCTGTTTGGTTTGACGAGTGATCAAACGGCCGCTTCTTGTCCACTTGCCCGTAGTCTCTTTCACCGAGAGCAAAGCGATGATCCTCAAACTCGAAACCATCATCACGCCGAAACGCGTCACGGTCGTAGCGTTCGTGGTCGGAGCGTGGGCGATCAATACTCATTTGCTCCACAGATCCCACAACAGGAACGGTGGGTTGATGAGGCGGACGCACTATCGAGTTTCGAAGAGCAACCAGCTCGCTCAAAAATGCTGTCACACTGCGAGCGGCACGATCCCTCGCCGTATTGACCGAGTCAGCATAGCCCGTCGCAATCTCCAAGTCGCCAATCTTGGCGTCAGCACGGTATTCTTCAACCATGCCACCATGGCCTCGGTGGTACATTCTTTGGTGAGCAACGGCCTGCACATCCATTGTTCCCGTTAGTATCGAGCACACTTCACTGTCAGGACACCTGACACAAAACATACCATTCCTTGGCGCACCAGCAAATCCACTGCATGGTGGTGTGCGCGTGCGTTGGACGCCAACTGAGGGAACGTGCATTCATGGTGTAGTCGATCAAGTACCCCTCCAAAGAGACGGCGGTTTTCTCGAAGCTCCTTGAGAAGCTGATTCAGTGCGTTCATAGTCGCCTCTCGATCATTCGAAGATTCCTGGAGGAAAGTCCAATTGAGAAGACGAACGCGTGCTCTGAAAGTCACAGAGCCATGTCGCGACTGTGCGGTCAGAAGATCTCGATACAACTGTTACGCACATGAGAAGTAATTAGCGAGACCCACCCATCCTTCGCGCGCAAAGCCCATCGCTATACGAACCGTCACCCCCGGGGCGAGCTCAAACTCATTGCTCATCGTCGATAGTGGGGTCGTATGAATCGCCGACTGAAGCTGTCCAATCATTCCTTCGAGGTCTTGGGCGGGATCAAACATCACCATCAAAAACCTGCGGAAATCTTCTGGTGTAACCTTGACGTTCTCTAGTGTCGGTGCTTTTGGCGCCACTTGTTGAATCTCGAGGGGTTGTGCCAATGGCGCGCGCTCTTGACGATTGTGCGACGACTGCGCTACTGGATCGGCTGCCTTTGTGTCGCCCGTGGTCGATGCGTTGACGCCCAAAACACTCAATCGCTGGGTCACTTCGTCCGCCGTATTCGCGGCCCGGGAGGCAGCTAGTGCCGCAGGAGTCGCGCTCGGCGGCGACGTAGCATCAAGCGCGTCGCCCACTAGACTAAAACCAAACTTCACCGGAGTAGCACCTGTGAGGGCTTCCGCTGCTTTTGTATTACTCACGATGGGTGGGTGAGCGTCCGGTTCCACACCGCCAAGTGTTCCCGCCATATTCACCTCTTTGAATCCGTGCTTCGTCTTCGTCAAGATCGGACCCGTGGGCGCCGTGATCGTTGTTTCTTTCGCGTGCTGTTCGTAACGTCGTTGTCGATCTTCTTGGAGAGCCTTGGGGGCCAGTTGCTCGCTTGTCATCGCACAGAGAGCATCGACGCTGATGGCCCCCGACAGCACGTCTTGACGCAGCGGACGATTACCGGGATTCGAGATGTTGCTTCGTATCATCCGTGCGTGCTTGGTGAACCCTTTTTTCACGGTCACATTGTCCATTCGCGAGGAGACGAGCTTGGCCGCGTACATGCGCTCGAGCCGCTCGGCGATCGCGCGGCTGCGCGTGACCATCTCGGCCGCCCACACACCGTCCGACGCGAATCCGTTCACGAGGCCTTCGATAAAGTTGGTCAGCACGGCGTCCGCCATGGGCAGCCACTTCATCTCGTGCGGGCCGAGCACGTGGCGCCACTGAATGTCGATCTCTGCCGGCCGCGGCTGCGCTGGTGGCTGCGACGGGTCCACGGTCACCGGAGGCACACTCATCACGTCGGTCTCCCCGTCGTCACCACCGTCGTTGCCATAATCGTGTTCGTCGTCGTCATCGATCTCGAACACGGGCGGCTCCATCGCCACATCCACGTTGTCATCTGCATCTTTATCGTCCTGGTCGTCGGCGAGCTCGCCCTGATACTCGGTCTCCGCGACAACGGCCGCGTACCACTGCTGGAACTTGGCGGCGAACGAGTACCGCTCGTCCACGCGCACGGCGTCGCGCAGCATCTGCACCTTGTGGGCCCCAAAACCCAACAGCATCTTGTGGCGCGAGAGCCGCTGGCTCACGGCCGCGCGGTTGCGCGTCAGCAGCCGCTGGAAACTCGCTGTGAGCTCCGCGTGGGTCCTTTCGAGCCGGTCGAGCGCGCGCAGCACCGAGCCGTGCGTGACGCGCCGCGTCGGGTCCACCTGCACGAGCGTGTCCAGGCGCACGAACCGCAGCGCCACGCCGCCGCCGCCGCGCGCGACCGCGGCATGACACGCCGCCAGAATGCGCTTCCGCACCTGCGCGAGCCCCGTGGACGGCGCGAGCAACAGGTCGTCGCCGTCGATGCCCACGAGGAAGTCGTCGACGCGCAGGCGGTCCAACGGCGAGATGCCGGGAGCGGTCGGCGCGCCCTGGAGCCCGACCACGCGCGCGCCCACGCGCGGCGCGTGCAGGTTGATCACGCGCAGGACGTGCGAGCCGTAGAGCGGCGCGACCTCAAAGCCCAGCGGCGCCAACTCGTCCAGCGGCGTCGCGGTCGCGGACGGCAGCGTGAGCCGCAGCTCCAGCGGGCGCCCGAGCGCCACGAGATCGCGCGTCGCGAAGCGCACGCCGAGCGCCCAGAGCCGCAGCGCGTTGTCCAGGTCGATGCGCTCACGCTGCGCGGCGTCCACGTGCACAGACGGGGCGGAAGGGGCCGCCAGCGCCGCCGTCGTGGGCGCCGTCGACAGCATGGCCGGCGTGGGTTTCTTGCTTTCTCGCTTGGCGAGAAGGGATCGAATGATGTGAGAGAGGGGAAACGAGCGGCGTATCCACCTACTTTTGAGAATTCGAACTTGAATTCCATGCTTCACCTTGTTTTGGTACAATGGATTGAATAGATTATAACAAGGTGCAATATGATGTAATTCTACAAACGTAGGTGATATCGTCTCAAGTTGAAGTGATAAATAGCGAGGGTGTGTGCGAGGTCGCAGCTCACCGTCGTTGGCCGTCGTTGGCGAGGAGAAGGCCGCGGCTTGCCCTATCAATGCAGCCACGACATGTATGGACACTATACTAAACTATTTGTGCCGGTGGCTGTCATGCGCACACGCCCGAGTGGCCGCTGTACGCGTGGAGGTCCCGCGAGTAGCCGTACTGGATGAGCGGCGCCGGCGGGGCCTCGAAGTTGAAGCCCGAGAAGTCGTCGCAGACCGCCGAGGCGCAGCTGTCGAGACTGCCCACCGACAGCCGCGTGAATTCAATGTCAAAGTTGGTGGCGTTTTCCTGCGAGGAAGGGAGAAAATGCGGGTTAGTTGCCGTGTCACAAGATAAAATAATCGAGAATACCTCAGCAACATAACGTACGATGACGTCGTGCGACTCGCACGGCTGGATGGGCGGGAAGATCTCGCGGAACGTGACCATCTGCCAGTCGAGGTGGCGGAAGAACGCGTGGCGGCGAATCTCCTGGCTGTCGTCGGTGGATCCGATGCGCTTGGTAGGGTCGAGTGTGAGCAGCCTCCGCAGCAGATCGCAGGCCTCTTCGCTCACGTAGCTCGGGAATGTGAGTGGCGTGGTCAGAATCTGATTGCGCATGATCTGGTGGTTCTCGTGGTACCACGGTGGGAGCCCCGTGAGCATCTCGTACAGCACAGCGCCGAAGGACCACCAGTCCACGGCACTTCCGTAGCCCTGGTTCTGGAAGACCTCAGGAGCTAGACACACATACGTTCGTTAGTCGAATGCCCACCACAATCAACTATCACGTCGTCACGTACCCAGGTACTCGTAGCTTCCGCAAATCGTGGAGGCGCCCGCGGTGGCCTCGGTGATGCCAAACTTGCTCAATCCAAAGTCCACGAGCTTCAGGTGGCCCTGTTCTGTGAGCAAGATGTTCTCGGGCTTGAGATCGCGGTAAATGATGCCGTGGCGATGCAAATGCTCGAGCGCCAGCACGAGCTCTGCCGCGTAAAACACTGCGATCTCCTCGGTGAAGCGGTCTGCGGACTGCAAGTGCCCGGAGAGTTCCCCGCCGGGGCAATAGTCCATCACGAGGTACAGGCTGCGCCGCGTCTGGAAGGCCCAGTGGAGGTGCACTACGATCCATAGCATACGAATGTGAGATGGTCCATGTCCGTAAGAGAAGTTGGTGGCGCAACGATGCGACTCGTACCTAAGGAGTGGTGGTTCGTGCCGCCGAGTACGTCGCGCTCCGACTGCACCATGTCGCTCTGGTTGTTCTCCTTGACGATGCGCTTGTCGACGACTTTCATCGCGTACAGTTTGTCGTCGCGACGGTTCCGCACGAGCACGACACGGCCCATGCCGCCGACGCCAATCACTTTGAGGTACTCAAAGTCCTGCGGCGTCATGGGCGGCGCCGCCTCGTGCTCCTGGCACAGCGACGTCGACGAGGACGAGCCGGTGCGGTTCAGCGGGCTCTCGGACTGGAGCGCGATCGCCTTCGCCGCGCGCGCGCGCCGCTTGACCAGCAGCAGCTGCTCTTCGCCGTCCACGACGTCGGTCGTGATGCGCCGGATCTTGCGGCCGCGCGGGTCCAGCGTGCTGGGCAGCATCATGAGGTTGTCGCGCAGCGGGTCGTGGAACTTGAGCGGACTCTCCAGAGGGCCGCTGCCCGAGTCGGAAAGCGCCGAGGAGGAGCTCAGCTCCTGGCGGCGCAGCATGCCGATGGGCGTGAGCTCGTGGAGCAGGTCGATGCGCGTGCTCACCGAGGCGCAGCGCGGCCGCAGCGCGTCGGCGGCGGCGTCTATCTGCTGCTGCTTGTGCTGGCGCCAGGAGCGGCGCTGGCGGCGCGCCGTGCCGCGCTCCGGCGACGACTGCTGCGTGCCCATCGATCGCTAATCTATCTCGTCAATACAGACGGCGTGAGTGGCAGTGGCGGAGGGCGTTTCTCTCGAATGCAAATCTGCCCACATCTGCTTTCTTCCGCCCTCTGGACTTCGTAGCTGCTCCTGAACGGGAAAGTATTCTTGGCTGCAAGAGAAAAAAACGAGATGAGACAAAGGGGCGGAGGGCGAAAGTTCCCCAGATGGGAGGCTATAAAGCTCATTTATTGGTTAAAATCGAATATTCCGGGAGGGGCGTCTATTCAGGTGGGTAAGTTTAGCCGAAGGAAAATAAAATACTGAAGCCAAATGGAGCATAAAATACTGAACCCAACTGAGACGGCTGGGCAAAGGCAGTGACTGGCCTAGGCGCTGTCGAGGTTCTTCTTGAACTTGAAGAGGTCGATGCCGCTCTTCCGGTCGCCGTTGGTGGGCGAGGTGGCCGACCTTTTGGCGCGGGCCTCCTCGCGCTGCTTGGACTCGAGCTGCTGGAGCCGCTTCTCGAGCTCGTCGTACGTGCCCTTCTTGGAGCCGCGGAGGCGCTTGTGGAGCGTGATGCCCGTGACGATGAGCGGCACCATGAAGACGCAGAGGAAGAAGACGCAGAGCGAGATCGCCAGCGTCGTGCCCAGGATGTCGGTGCACAGCGCCTCGTGCACGGCGTTGAACGAGATGTTGATCCAGCCGCAGCTCTCGGTGCAGCGCGCGCGCTCGACGGTCTCGAGGACGCGGCCCACCTCGCCCTTCATGAGGTAGTCCACGCTCTGCGTGCGCACGGTCTGCACGCGGTTGAAGTAGTCCTGTGCAAAGTCGAAGAGCGACGTGTCGTACTTCCACGCGCCCGAGAACGACGCGCCCGAGTCGCCCAGCACGTCCTGCCGCATCTCGTTGAGCATCACGGCGACCTTGGCGAACGCGAGCTGGTAGTAGTACGCGCTCGCAAAGTTCTCCTTGCACGGCGCGCGCGCCGAGTTCACCGAGGACGACGCGCACTTGGCGTCCATGTAGCAGATCGGCTGCGCGTCGGCCGTGACGTTGTTACTCGCCGAGCAGTTGCCGCCGGCGCTTGCCTCGCCGTACACGGCCCAGGGCTTGAGGATGTTGTCCTTGGTGAAAGGCGTCGGTCCGGCCACGCCGGCGTTGTCGAGCGCGGCGTTGGCCTTGTCGCGGATGTCTTTCCACACGTTCGCGTCGTAGCCAAAGTCGCGCAGCCCGTAGTTGGAGATGCGCGTGCCGTACGCCTTGATCAGCGTCTGCGCGGCGCCAAAGTCGGCGCTCGAGACTCCGGCGTACTGGTCGCTGAGCGCGCACTGGAAGCTCAGCGCGTCCTCGACCTGGAGCGGCGAGAGGATGCCCGTGTCGGCGAAGCACGCGTTCACGATCTTGGAGACGCCCGAGGGGAAGTAGGGCGAGATGTCGCTGTGGAGGATGTTCATGTAGTTGCACGAGTCGTACCAGAGCGCACCGACCGCGAGCAGCGAGGCCGCGAGCACAAAGCCCAGGATGCACACGAGCACGCCCACGAGCCAGCTCACGTGGAGCATGTGGACCCACGCGGTCTTCTTCTTGCACACGCCCTTGAAGATCGCGAACGCGCCGACAAGCGACGAGAGCACGCCAAACAAAAACACCGAGAGCACGAGCGCGCTGCGCGAGAACGAGTAGTCGTCCACGGTCGCGGCGATCACGTCCACGACGCTCTTGGAGCTGCGTGTGAGGTTCGCGAGCTCGCTGATCTCCTTGGTCGCGGTCTTGAGCGTGAGCGCGATCGCGTCGCTCTCGTTCACGAACGCCTGCTGCATGGTCGCGATCGAGGTCGCGACGAGCGCGCCGCTGGCCTGGTACGCGTCCGTGGCGCTGGCGACAAACTCCTTGACGGGCGCGCCGCACACGGCGTCCGGGCACACGACGCACCAGTTGTTGGCGCGGTCGCAGGTCGAGAACGGGAACGGCCCGCGCGTCTGGTAGTACGCGCCAAAGTCGGCGAGCATCTGCGCGAGCTTGGCGCCGTCGGTGGCGACCCAGCCGAGGTCTTTGACCTGCGCGCTCACGGTGATCTTGGCGCTCGCGAGCTGCAGCTCGGCCTCGGCGAGCGGCGCGCGGATGTTGGTCGCGAAGATGTCGATGTTCTCGAGCGTGACGTTGAGCGAGTGGATGACGCCCGTGACGCCCTCCGAGACGTTGGTGTTCTGCGCGATGGTCACGAACGAGCAGATGAACACGGCGGCGCTGCACAGGAGGAAGACGATCGACGGGATGAGGATGTCGCAGCGCGAGTAGCCCTTCTCCTTCGGGTTGCGCCCGCCGCACTGGTTGAACACGCACCGCAGCACGAGGAACGCCACGGCCGTCAGCGCCGTGAGCACCGAGAACACGATGCCCGGCGCGAGGAACGGCGCGAATGTCGTCGGGTACTCCTTGGCCATCCACTTGTTGGCTGAAGTCACGTTTGCGGCCGTGAACAGCTCCTTGCGGGCCGCGTTGGACGATGATAGCGCGTCGTCCCACTTGCAGTTGCTCTCGCGCTCGCACAGCCCCTGGCTGTGGCAGTTACCGGCGTCCGAGAGCACGACGCACGCGCCGGTGGTGTCGCGCTCGGCCTCGTCGCTCGACGCGTTCACGCAGCGCTGCAGCTGCGCGTCGGTCGACGTCTCCACGCATAGAAACGTCATGATCTTGCGCAGACTCGCCTCGTACCACGAGCGGGACTTCTTGCGCATGCCGTCCATGGCGGCGCTGCCCACGGCGCCGCTCAGCTTGAGCGCCGTGAGCCGCGCCTGGTTGTACGTGTCCACGAGGTTCGAGTCGTCGACGTTGATGGTGTTGGCGGCCATGTCCGTGAGCGGCAAAAAGTCGCGGTTCCCGGTCGTGCGCGACGGGCACTTGGCCTTCCACGCGGCCGACGCCGACGCCGAGCACGACGCATCCGCCGACGCGGCCAGCAGCGCCAGCGCGGCCACTGCGATCGCGCCAACGCGTTTCATGGTGGTGGAGTGGGTACGGGGGCGCGGAACCGCTCTCTCTATCTCCGTGGAAGCGCGGAAATGCCGCTCTGGTGGCGGGGGCGGGCAGGACGACGTTGGCCGAGCGGCAGGCCAAACAAAGACCACCTAGCAACGCCGGCCACGTACGTCGGGCAGCCCTCCGCACGCACGTCGCAGGAGGGCGGCCTTGACGGGGTTTCTTTGTCGTCGGCGGCTGCATTTAGCTTTCTCTGCGGCGCAGCTGATGGTCGACATTGTCCCATGCGTGGCCGTTTCGAGGTAGCTAGCTATTCATGGCAAGTGAGACCGGTACCCCACCGGTTCATGTTGAAGTTGGGGTTACCCGGAAGGGTACGTTCTCTCTCCGACTGACTGACTGTCGGACCTGCGACGCTCCTCGTCAAGAAGCGTCGCTTCTTCTCCTTCCCCACTTCGTCTGTCTGTGACGGCGGGCAATGGTGGTGGTACTGTAGCTGTATGGGGACCGCTCGCTCGTGTGTGTGTGGATGGCGGCGCGCTCGACGGACGTCTTTGGCGTCGCAGCTAAGGTCGAGCGTGTCCCAGACCGGCACCGTCGGCCACTGTCCCATGGCACAGCCTCCCTGACAGCCAAATCGAGGCGAAGCGCTGACTCTCGAGCTGACTCGCGGATGTGGCTAGGACTCAGACACCAAAGATAGGCGCAGTTGGGTTGCGCGCGCGAACCTTTGGGTCTTCCGCGGCCTTCAGGCCTGCGACGTCGGGACTTCGGCGACCTAACGGCCCCCTTTGCGTTGCGACCGCGTCCTCCATTGACGCACTTCTCCCTCGCTGTTCGTTGTTCTCTCTGTGGCGCGTCAGACAAGTCCGCCCCCGAACGTGTGAAGATCTCCAAGCAGACGCGCATGTCGTCACGCTAAGCAGCTGCCAGCCATGCACGACCGGACGCAGCACCGCCGCAGCCTCCGACTGGACCTGGACCTGGATCTGGATCTCACGGACGCGACCTACTCGCTCCACCGCGTCGACGATGCGCCGTTCGCGGAGCGCCCGCGCAAGCGGCCACCGCCCGATCAGCCGCACACCGCGAGCTCCAGTGGGCTCGCGGACAACGAGGCCGAGGGCCTCGACGACATTTTGCTGCGCGCGATCGAGCCGCCCGATCACACGCGGCTCTCCCTGGACGGTACGAAGACCTGGTCTGTAATGTGCATCCGTGCCTCGCGTATAACCTTATTATTCTCTCTGTGATGGCAGACACGCTGCGGCAGATGAAGCTCACGAGCCGCAAGAAGCACTGCTTCAAGCAGCTGCTCACGCGCGTGGAAATGAGTCTCTGGACGCTCCACTTCCAGCGGCGCGAGTACGAGCGCGCCTACTGCGCGTACCTGTACGAGCACGCGGTCGCGCGCGTGCGGTACGCGCTCTCGATCGCGCTCGTGTTCGTGCTGCTCAAGACCGGGTACGAGCGCGTCAACCTCGAGCGCGACGGCCCCGGCGCGCTCCACGACGAGTGGGTGCTCGTGCTGCAGCTCCACGCGTTCGTCGCGGTGCCCGTGCTCGCGGCCGTGCTGCTCTGCACACTCGTGCGCCGGCTCGACGGGCTCTGCGAGCTCTACGGCGCGCTGCCGTTCCTCGTGGTCACCTTGGTGCTCACGGCGCAGAAGATCCTGCTGGGCAGCAAGGGCCCGGTCTTTGCGCTCTTCCTCGTGTTTGTGCCCGTGTTCGGCATCACGCGCTTCCGCTTCCTCACGAGCGTCGCGCTCGCGGCGCTCATGTTCAGCGGCCACGTCGCCGGCCTGTTGCTCTTCCAGCACGCCGAGACCGCGACCGACGTGCTGTTCCAGGCGTACAACTACTTCGGCGGCATCGTGGTTGGCGCCGTGTGCCACTACCGCGCCGAGGTGCTGCGGCGCCGCAACTTCGTCATGCTGCTGCCGTTCTGCGACGAGCCGCTCGACGCGCCGCGGCTCCACCGCAAGCTCCACGACCCGCGGCTCAAGAAGCACGCGCTGATGGCGCGCGCGACGCTCAAGTTCCGGAACGCGGTCGTCGAGGACACGTTCTACCGGCACTGGTACCTTATTGACCCGTGCCCGTTCGACCACCCGAACGCCGGCGAGCTCCACCGCAACGTCTACCGGTCCGTGCGCTTCGCGGTCGGCGGCGTGATCTTCGCGCAGTTCATGCTCGTAGTCCAGGACTGGGAGTACCTCTACGCCGACTCGACGTTCCCCTACACGGCCTACGTTTTGGCCACGTGCCTGCGCTTCACGATCGTCATCCCGGCGTACGGCATCTCGCCGTTCATCATGCTCTTCTGCGGCACGCGCTTCTACAGGCAGTGGCGCGAGCAGGCCGCCACGCAGGGCCGCGGCGCTATGCGCTCGTCGTCCATGCGGTCCATGCGCAGCGAGTCGTCGCGGTGCACGAGCCTCGAGGCGTCCCAGGTCTCCGCTGCCTCCGTCTCGGAAGCCGAGGCATCCACGGCGTCCTACGTGGCGCTGCGCTCGCCAACGGCGGCCGCGAGGAACCATCAGGACTACGACCTCGAGGCCAACGCGGACCCGAACGAGCCGCTCTTCCGCAACAACTACGTGCGGTTCCTCCAGTGCCTCTCGACCGTCGTCGTGTTCTGCCACGCGCTCGCCATGGGCGTGATCCTGCTGCTCGTGGACCAGCTCGCGAGCCAGCACAACGCGTCTGCCGCGCCGTGCTACTTCCTCGGCTTCCTCAACGCGCTGCTCTTCCCGCACCGGTCGGGCTTCCGCGTGCGGTTCGTGTACGCGACCGTGGCGACCGTGTGCGTCGGCGTGCTCTTCGTGGCTGCGGGTCTCGCGGTCGACAACAGCAAGGTGCTCACGTACGCGAGCTACATGGCGCTCGCCAACATCCTCGGCATGATGGTGAGCCATGAGGAGGAGTCGTTGCGCCGCATCTTCTTCGTGCGCACGATGCTGCGCTCGGACGAGTTCCGGCGGCGCCACGACGCGATCCTCACGCTCGAGCCGTGGTTCAAAGGGCTCATCCGCGCCAGGCGGCGGCGCAAGCGGCACCAGGACGCGGCGGCTAACGCAGGCTTTTCGCGCAGCGCATCGTTCTACCAGTCGCTCAAGATCCCGACCGTGAATCAGATGGTACAGGCAAGCAAAGTGGGCATGTCCCTCGAACTGGGCCGCACGGCGATCGCGCTGCTCATGGAACTCGTTTGAAAACGACTCAATGCCCTCGATATCTATCTCTCGGGGTTTCCGCCTTCACGGCACATCCTGACACAACCACAGACAGAAGAGTCCGCTGAGTCCCGACGTCAATGCGAAACTACGCCTCGATGGAAGCACGCACCTCGTTTGTGTCGGCCAAGCTCGCGATTCGGTGGACGGCCGCGCACGGCGCCGCCAGCACTTCGAGCGCCTTGGCGTGATAAAACGTGTTGGAGCGCACGATCTCGGCGAGAACTTTCTGCTCGCAGCCCACGCCGTAGCCACAAGCCCATGGACGAGGAGTCAGTGCTCATAAGAGACGGAATAGCCGCCTACAACCCGCGCACCTTCATCTTGGCCGTGCGGAACTGCTCAAACTTGCGCAGGTGGAGATCGATGAGGCTGTTGACGTTCTCGACGCGGCGCCGCTGGTCCGACAGCATGCGCGACTTCTTCTCCCTTTCCCTCGCAGAGCCGCTGCGCTGCGCTCCCCCACCAGGCACCGACGACGACCATGAGCGCGTTCACACCAGGGAAAACGCCGCTCGAAACTAATCACGTACGCTCTTTTCCTCAAACTCTTTCTGCAGCTTCTGCTCGATCTTGATCGCCTTCTCCCTATCCTCCAGTAACCGCTGGGCAGCATGCAGACACGGGCATCATCATCAGCCTCCATAACGCTTTGCGGCGTGTTTGGGTCCCGTCAGTCACCTTCATGGGCACGATGCCCCAGTCCTGGATTTGCGCGAGCACCTGGAGGATCTCGGGCTCGGCGCGCAGCATCATGACCTCGTGGGTCTCGCTCGCGAGCTTGGCGCTGCTGGCGCCGAGGCTGTGGAGGCTCTGCGCGAGCGCGCGGCTCTCCTCCTGCGCGGCCACGTCCTGGAGGCCGCGCGCGAACACGCCCAGGAACGCCTCCTGCTCGTCGCGCACGTGGAGCATCTTGGCCACGAGCTCCTCGAGCGCGCGCCCGTTGCGCTCCATGAACTGCAGCTGCGCGTGCAGCTGCTTGCCGCGCTCGTCCATGCTGATGGCGTCTCTCGCACGCAACCTCAAGTTAGTCCGAGGCAGCGGCGAGCGGGGGAAACCTCTGCGACGTGTGGGGAGACGAAGGAGACGAAGAACAAGAAAAAAAATCGAAAGGGTACACAGGTCAGATAAACCCAGACCCATTTCCAAAACCCGTATCGGTCGTCCAAACCCATACCCAGCATAAATAGTCCCTCCAGCTACACAACTTGTGTGATTACAGTACTACTCCTCCCCTCCATGTTGGGGCTGGTCCAGGCCGAGCGAGCGAATAAAGCCCCACGCGCAGGTCTTAGTATTAGCGTGATTCCTCCCCGCCGCCGCTTCCCCCGCCGCCGCCTCGACTCGGAGCGCAGCGCGTTGATTCAGTAGACGAGACAGCGTCCCCCCACCGGCCTTCGCCCCCGTTGACGCGTCTTTGAGTCGCGTCCCCACCCCATTGAGCAGCCATGCGGATCATGATTAAGGGCGGCGTGTGGAAGAACACGGAGGACGAGATCCTCAAGGCGGCCGTGATGAAGTACGGCATGAACCAGTGGGCGCGCGTGGCGTCGCTGCTCTCGCGCAAGTCGGCCAAGCAGTGCAAGGCGCGCTGGTACGAGTGGCTGGACCCGTCCATCAAGAAGACCGAGTGGTCCCGCGAGGAGGAGGAGAAGCTGCTCCACCTGGCCAAGCTCATGCCGGCGCAGTGGCGCACGATCGCGCCCATCGTGGGCCGCACGGCCGCGCAGTGCATGGAGCACTACGAGCGCCTGCTGGACGCGGCGCAGCAGCAGCAAGCCGGCGGAGACGGAGCAGACGCGGCGAGCGACGACCCGCGCCGGCTGCGCCCCGGCGAGATCGACCCGAACCCGGAGAACAAGCCGGCGCGGCCCGACCCCGTGGACATGGACGAGGACGAGAAGGAGATGCTGTCCGAGGCGCGCGCGCGCCTCGCCAACACCAAGGGCAAGAAGGCCAAGCGCAAGGCCCGCGAGAAGCAGCTCGACGAGGCGCGCCGCATGGCTGCGCTCCAGAAGCGCCGTGAGCTCAAGGCCGCCGGGCTCACGAGCCGCGTGCAGCACCTCAAGAAGCGCAAGTTCATCGACTACGCGAACGAGATCCCGTTCCAGAAGGACGTGCCCGCGGGCTTTTTCGACGTCGCGGACGAGCGCGCGCAGTTGAAGCACCGCACGCTGGACCCGAAGCAGGTCGCGCTGCAGCTCGACAAGCTCGAGGGCCGCCGCCGCGACGACCAGGAGGAGAAGATGCGCAAGCAGGACGCCAAGCGCCAGAAGAGCCTCATGAAGTCGGACCTGCCGCAGGCCATCGCGACCGTGAACGAGAAGAACGACCCGATCAACGCGATCAAGCGCAAGCCGCTGCAGCTGCCCGCGCCGGTCGTGTCGAACGAGGAGCTCACGGATCTCGCCAAGCTGGGCATGTCGGCGGCCCACGCGGCGGCGCTCGCGCTCGAGAGCTCTGCGTCGCTCGCCTCGGGCGGCGCGGACTCGACGCGGGCGCTCATGGGCAACTACAGCGCGACGCCTCTGCCGCGCACGATGACGACGGCGACCCAGTCGCGCGACATGCACGACACGATCATGCAGGAGGCGGCCAACTTGGCGGCCATGTCGCGCACGGCCACGCCGCTGCTCGGCGGCGAGAACGTTGAGCTCCAGCAGGGCACTGGGTACGCCGGCGCCACGCCGCTGCGCACGCCCGCTCGATCGGACGTGTCCTCGACGCCCCTCTTGGCGGCGCGCGGCTCGGCGTCGTCAATGCGCACGCCGCTGCGCGACGAGCTGGGCATCAACCCGGAGCAGATGTACGGCATGGAGACCAGCGTGCGCGCGGAGAAGGCTCGCGCGAAGCGCATGAAGTCGGAACTCGTCGTCGGACTTGAGAGCCTGCCGGCCCCGCAGAACGAGTACGAGGTCAGTGTGCCGCTCAAGGAAGACGGCGAGGACGGCGACAACGGACGCGCGGCCCTGGAGGAGGACGCTGGCGACCGTGAGGCGCGTCTGGAAGCTTACCGCCAGCGCCAGCTCGAGCTCGAGCTGCTGCGGCGCTCCCACGCTGTGCAGCGCGACTTGCCGCGGCCCACACGCATCACGGCAGCCCTCGTACACGACCCGGTGGAAGCCATTGCGAAGGAGATGTTCGCGATGCTTCAGCACGACATTGTCAAGCATCCGTCGGCTGGTGCTCTTGACGCAGGTGACGCGTCTCGTAAGAAGAGCAAGAAAAAGAGCAAGAAGAACGGACACGACGAAGCCACGGATGTCGTTGTGGCACGCCTCGAACAGTTCACGGACGCCGAGATGGAGCGCGCGCGCAACATGGTCGCGATCGAAGCCAACCTGCAGCAAGACCCGTGGACGGCATCCCAAGACACGACCTCTGCGATCGCCTCGCTATGGATGGACGCACAGCGAAAGCTCATCGCATCGATCCCATCGGGCGATGACCATGTGGTTTTCGCTTCCACTGATGAAGAGAAGATCCGAGTGCTGCAGGCCGAGTTCCAGGAGCTCAAGCAAGCCGAAGCCCAGTTGACCAAGCGCGCACAGAAGTTGGAGGACCGGACTCGTCTGGTTACAGGTGGCTTTGCGCGTCGCTCCGAGGTCGCGCTTGGACGGCTGCGGGAGCTGGTCGCCGAGGTCCGCAACACTGAGATCGAAAAGGCGTGCTTCGAGCGGCTGGAACAACTTGAGACTCAGGCTCTCCAGAGCCGCATGACGCGTCTGGCGAACGACGTCAACACGCAGCAGCTCGTGGAAGTGCAGCTGCAAAAGCAGTTCGCGGCACTGACGCAACAAGCGTAGGAATATACACGAACCCGCCCTTCTGATATCCATTCCACGAGCCCAAGCATCTCTACCTATCTTCTAATAAACCACTCACACTACCTACGTGTATTCATCACCTCGTTGACTCACGAATCTTTGGTAGCCGCCACGTCTTGGTCGTCGTCGTCAAGGAACAGCTCAGCCTTGGCCCGCGGTGACGAAGCGTCACCACGACCGACGCGGAGGTTCTCGAGTGAATACTTGCGGCGCATGAGACCCACGAGAGTCTTGAGCTACAAGAATGAGCACAGTGGACTCAAGTGAGAATACCTGGTTGGATTCGGAACCATTATCTGTGCAGGGAGAACGTACCTCATGCCACTTGGCGCTCATCGTCGACTTGTGAGAACTCGTGAGGTCATCGAGCTTGCCCAAAAGCACCGACATTTCTCGGTGTGTGAGTTCGTTGAGAAAGGCTTGTAAGGCGAGGTCCATCAGTGCCACCTTCTTACAAAGCAAATCGAACGGTGGAGGGGGAAGGCGGGCAGTGCCAGCCTTGTCGCTGTTACTTTCCTTCTTCTTCTTCTCCGTATACTTCGCCGTCAGATCTTCGACAATACCAGCAACGATGTCGAGGACAAGTCCGCTCTGAATAGGGAACTTGAGCGGGCGTTCCGATTTTGACACGTCTTCGGGGGCTTTGTCGATACGATGCTGCAGAACGTAGACGGCGAGACCAGTGGTTAATTGAGTTCCCCGTTTCGTGCGAGGAAGTCGACGAGCGACAGTGAGCCACCCCGAGGCGGAGTCGAACAAGCCTTCATTCGCACCAGCGATTCGCATAACCAGCGACTGGCCCCACTCTTTGCGCCACTCAACGGTCGGAAACACGTCGAGAAGTTCTTCAATGCATATAGTCGCGAGTTGCACGATCTCCGGGTGCATGTTGTGCTCGAATTGCATGCGCAAAAAGAACATCGTGAAGCTCATGGCGTCGTAGCCATCCGGCCGGAGCAGTTTCGTGCGCAGGCTGAGCACGAAGAACGCGAGAACATATTGCATGTTCAGCGTCGGAAACGGTACGGCAGGTTTGTTGTTGCCACTGTTGCGCTGTTGTTGGCTTGAGCTCTTCTTCGTGGTTGCAATCTTGCTTCGAGCACTCATCGACCGCTTACTATCCAGGAATCCAAAGCGACGAAATGCGCCAACGAAGTCGTAAATCGTCGGACGCCACCCCATCTGCAGGTCTGGAAACATATCACTAAGTGCCGTCCGCATGTCTTGCACCGAGAGACAAAAGCTCGCACACGGGAGACCAGACTTGAGTTCCTGGAGAAAGTAGGGAAGGAGCCATAATCAGTTTCAGACCACGCGAAGCACGCGAACGTACACGAAACCAGCCATACCGTGGACGTCTGGTGATTAGAGCCCGCGACGAGCGCAAATAAATTACTGAGACATCCCTTGACGATGTGGCTGTTGCTGTGGGTAGACACTGAAGCAACTCGCCATCAGTAATTCGTCTCTGCAATCCACAAGGCAACAAAAGTGACACGTACTGGTCAAGAAGAGCCACGAACAGATACGCTCCGGCAGCGCCACCGGCTGCACGAGGGACATCGATCCAGTCAATGGCTTCTTCTTCTTGGCCTGCTCGCTGCCAAGAAGTGCGCGCAGTAAGATGGCCTTGCTCCACAGGATAGCGCCCAGCTCGTCTTCCTTGGTGGTCTGCATAGCCTTGTACACGAGCTTCAAGTCACTCTTGAGCTCCGCGGGCGTGGCCTTGAACGGCTGGTACGCGAGCGGCTCGGTGATGGGCGTGAACACAAACCCGTACTTCTCTTCGTGGGTACGCGGCGGCTGCAGCTCGTCCGCGAATAGGTGGTTGTCGGCCGAGAGACTCGAGATGTTCTGGCTGATGTCGCTCATCATCTTGGCCATGGGCGACGCGTCGAGCGACATGCGGCTGCCGCGCTTGCCGACGCCCTTGGCCTCCTCGCGGAGCCGCTGCAGCTTGTCCGCGTGCTGCGCCTTGCGCTTCTTCTCCTCCTGATCGTTGTTCAGCAGCGCGTCCAGACTCGAAAACTCTGCCAGGATCGTCCCGCGCTTGCGCTTGCTACACGTCCACAAAACCACACCACAAAACGTTAGCGTCCGCTCACATCACGCGAAAGGAAACTCACGGACGCGCATCTCCGTACGCTGGCACCTTGCGTGCGTCGCGGCTCACGCTCGCGAGCAGCGCCGCCTCCTCCTCGTCGTCGTCGTCCTTGTCCGCGTCACTCGCGACAGGATCGCCCACAGCCTTGCGCTTCGCGCCGCCACGCGGAGGGCGATTGGTGTCCTTACTGTCATTCTCGCCCTCGTTCGCCGCCGCGGCCTCTCCGTCGGGCGGTTGGTCGCCGTTGGCCGCGTCGGCGTCGTCGCTGTCGGCCACCGGTTTGCCGCGACCGCTGGGCGCGCGGCGTGCGCGCTTGCGCGTAGCCGGCGCCACCGTCTCGGACTCCTCGGCATCCACCTTCGCGGGCGCCGGCGCGCGCGAGCGCGTGCGCAGGACGCGCTCGCTGGGGGCGTCCGCGCCGCCGTCGCCGTCACCACTTCCCGCCATGTTGCCTTCGGTCCAACGTGCCGCAAGAATGGGGAGGCCCGGCGGGTCGGGCGGGTGGTGACACGACAAATCCTGACCCGGGTCGGGTTTGTATTCGTACCAAACGGGCTACATAAATTTTATTCTGTCTGATAGAGTAACTACATACTTATTTAGTCATTCCAGACAACCAAAACTGCCCGTTCTCTGTGCGGTTGTGTTCAACCCCTTATTGCACATGGACGGGGCTGGAGCTTGAAGTCCCTCGAAGGGGACAGGACCTTAGAAATACAGTAAACGTCCCCAAAAATACAGAAACCATTCGAAAAATGCAGAAATTGCCTCGTCACAGGCTGGCTGACATCAAATAGTGCCCTGTTCAAAACCCTTCGGCCCTAAAGAAGACGGGCGTTGACCCTAGTCCTCGGCCTGCGGCCTGCGGAGCCAAGCGAGGGGTTCGCCCTAGAGCCAAGCGAGTTGGTTCACCCTAGAGTCATGCTGGAAAGGTTCACTCTGGGTCAGTTTTAGCCCTATTCCACGCCATTCTCGCGAGGGGAGGGATGAAACACCGTCTGTATATTTGTCGGGTTCACTGTACTTTTGTATTCCTCTCCTCGAAGGGTCCCCAACGGCTCACGCGGCTGGCACACTCGGGAAGATTGCATCAAAAGATCCGGCGGCCCCCGCCAGTCGAGCCAAGAGCCACCGCACGCAATGGCACGCGAACGAGAACGAGAATTACTGTGAGAAGGGGACCACCGAGCGCGAGCCGCTACGGTGTGTACACACGTTTTGGCGGCCGTCTCGCTGTGCACAGAATCGTTGTCTCGATGGATCTGGTATCCGCCACTCGTTGCGTGGCGCGGGATCGGCCTCCACATATGTAGCATCGTTTTCGATTTTTGGACAGACCCACCAAGAGCATGGGCGTAGACGAGTTATTGTGCCAGATAGATGTTCTATTCCCTCACGACTTCTCAGGCGGGGAAACGGGCCCTGCCGCTGCAAGATCGCGCGTGGCTGAAGAACTCATTCAGCTTGGCTGCACTGTACTTACTTCTCTGTGGGAGGCGTTATCGCTCCCACTTCCCATATTGAACTGCGCGCGGCAGAGGAAATGTGACGGATAGCCTGCGCTCCACTACACTGTTCAGTTTTGGATTCGCCCCAACTTGTGGCCATGACAACCAGCTCCCAACGGTCCCCCGCAAGAGGTGCACAACGGCCACGGCGTTACACTTTGGGGAGAATCGTACAGTATGCGAAACACCCGCCAAAAGATCCTTCCGGCAAAGGAAGGGGCGCGTTTCACCGAGTGTAGATAGCCAAGAGCTGCGCCGGTCGCCGGTCCGGCCGTTGAATGCAGACGGCCTGGTGTGCCACCGTACGTCGGCTCCTCCAAAGCGCACGCGTGCGTGGTATGAACGTCCACTGCGTCATGTTTACACCGAAGAGCGAGAGAGATTCTTTGCACAGTGTGTTGCGTCACCGCCGTGCAGCGGCGCCCCTCGTGTCGTGCCACGACTCCATCCGGCGCTTCTGGTGTGGCGATGGCCGTCTTTCGATGTTTTTTGGCGATCCATCAGCTGCGCAATTTGGCGAAGCGTGCGTCCGCTCTTGGGACCAATCATCGCGTTTTGTTTTATTAGGGCTGGGTCAAGCGTCCACTTCTTGGCAGAAAGGGGTAGGGCCGTCCGCCAGACTCCCTTCCTTTTTGATATTTCGCCCTGTTTCTTTCCCCCGTCAGAAAAAATCGAATCCGCCCACCGTGTTGAGGCAGACAAAGTAGAACTTTGAGGGCGGAGCCAGACGGGGAGGAGTGTGGGGGAGCGGAGCGGAGCGGACGGCCTGCTCCTTTTTTTCTGGCCGTCCGCGTCCCACGAAAAAAGAACGACTCCCGTCGATAGAAACTTCGCCCCAAACCACCGCTGCTCGGGGAGGAGGAACGGCGCCTGGCCACAGCCACACTGCCACGGCCACACGGCGCCGGTGGGGGCGCATTTAGCAACGGCACGCGACCGGCAGAGCTGCTCCGCCGCCGACTCGACGCGTCTGCCGCAGTGGCGACCGCTTCCGTCCCCCTCTGGCTCCACGCACGACCGGCGTGATCTGCCGACCCGAGTCGACCCCATAGACAAGCTCCGCCGCCGACCGCTCCGCCGCCTCATTCTCCGAGCTGCCGTCGAGCTCTTCGCCCCGCAGCTTCCCTCGCTCTTGGGTCCCGCCGCACCGCGTCCTTTCCCACATCAGTCGACGGAAGATCCACAGCCAGCATGACCACGGGCAGCGTGGCGGGCGCCGGCGCCGACGGCGACGGCGGCAACGACTGGCGCATGACGTACGCGGCGGGCGACCGCACGCGCAGCCTCGTGGAGGCCGAGGTCATCTCGGCGATCGAGTACGACCGCTCGGGCGAGCTGCTGGCCACGGGCAACAAAGGCGGCCGCGTCGCGATCTACAGCCGCAGCGGCGCGCACCTCAAGAGCCTCACGAAGCCGCCGTCGCGGCAGCCGCAGCACTCGGTGTACACCGAGTTCCAGAGCCACAAGCCCGAGTTCGATTACCTCAAGAGCCTCGAGATCGAGGAGAAGATCAACCAGATCAAGTGGTGCCGGCCGTCCAACAACGCGCAGTACCTGCTCTCGACCAACGACAAGACCATCAAGCTATGGAAGGTCCACGAGCGCAACGTGTGCGAAATCACGCAGTACAACTCGCCCTCGCAGCCGCCGCCCAGCGCCGCGCCCGTGCAGGAGCCGTACCACCAGCTCGCGCTGCAGTCGATCCGGTTACCGCAGTCCACTGTGCGGAACCGCGTGACGACCTGGACGCCCAAGCGCGTGTACGCGCACGCGCACACGTATCACATCAACTCGATCGCGCTCAACAGCGACGGCGAGACGTTCATGTCGGCCGACGACCTGCGCGTCAACCTCTGGAGCCTCGCGATCTCCAACCAGAGCTTCAGTACGTTTGCTTTCGGTTTTGTACACTCCATGGTATAGACCAAACTAACATGCGATTGCCACTTGTACAGACATTGTGGACATCAAGCCGCGTAACATGGAGGAGCTCACCGAAGTCATCACGGCTGCCGACTTCCACCCGTCACACTGCAACATCATGATGTACAGCACGAGCCGCGGAGCCATCAAGCTCGGCGACATGCGGCAAGCGGCGCTCTGCGATTCGTACTGTAAACTGTATGAGGAGCCGGAAGACCCGGAGGCGCGGAGCTTTTTCTCGGAGATCATCGCGTCCATTTCGGACATCAAGTTCTCGCCAGACGGTCGCTACATCATCGCACGCGACTTTCTCACGCTCAAGATCTGGGACATCAACATGGACTCGCGCCCCGTGCAGACCATCAACGTACGTGGCGTGCTCCGCTCACTGGTGGTGGTGACGGGGATTCTAATGGGCTTGCTCTCCTGTGTTTTTGACGCTTTAGATCCACGAGCACTTGCGTCCACGCCTTGGCGACCTGTACGAGAGCGACTGCATCTTTGACAAGTTTGAGTGCGCGGTCAGCGGCGACGGCAACAACTTCATCACGGGCTCGTACAACAGCGAGTTCCACATTTACGACCGGTACGGCCTCAGCGACATTTGCATCTCGCCCAACCCGCGCGGTGCGGCGAGCGCGAGTCGCAGACACTCGCTCCCACAGCACATGCTGGCGCACTCGATGGTCGCGCCCGCAGCGGACGCCCCGCCGCATGGCGGCGGCGGCGGCGCCGTGGACGGACTCGACTTCAACAAGAAGGTGCTCCAGACAAGCTGGCACCCGACGCAAAACGAGGTGGCCGTCTCGATCCGCAACAACTTGTATGTCTATAGCGCCTGAGATCATCGCCACTACGAACGAGCTGGAAGATTATAGCCGTCGTCGGCCGAGCTTCTCGCGGTGTAATAGGCGCCACCGGCGAGTCGCTCCTCTGCTCTGTGTTTGCCTGTATATGTACCAAAACGATCCAATCCCAATCCCCCATGCTCCCTCTCCGTCATGTCCGTGTGAGCACGACTCCTCACGCCGCACCGTCCGACCTTCCGATCGAAATCCAATCTGTACGCGACCAAAAGAGAATATAAGCGTGTATTTTCCCTGTGTAACCCCGCCTGTGTTACGTGAGGATGGCCTTGAACTCATCAAACTCGATCTCGCCGCTGCCGTCGACGTCGAGCTTGTTGATCATCTCTTCGATGTTGATCGTGAGCCCAAAGTCCTGCTTGATGATCTTCACGAGCGTCTCCTTGCGCACGAAGCCACTCTTGTCGGGCTTGCCCCCACAGGCCACAAACGCATCGACTACACAGTCGCCGTCAGCTATCTACCCGGCTTTGCTTACAGCAAAGCTACCACACACGCACTCATGTCGCTGTCGTCCTCGAAGAGCGCGGCGCGGTCCTTCTGGTTGTCGATCACCTGGAGGAACTCGGCAAAGTCTTCTTACACCACAGTGAGTCACGCGCGTCCACCATGCAGCCACCACCGGCGATATTGGCTTACCGATGGCGCCGCTCATGTCCTCGTCGACCTCGCTGATCATTTGGAAGAGCTCCTCCTCCGTCGGCTGCTGGCCCATGGCTAAGAGTTGCATCCACACACACAGATCACGAGGACACTCACTCATCTGCGCCAGCTCAATATTTGCCGGTGGATCACGCAAGCGCGCGCAAGTGAAACAGCACCTTCCAGGACTTGGCGCAGCTCCCACACGTCGATCGTGCCACTCCTGCCACCACGGAGACTCAAGCGAGTGTCAGATGCGCCGTCCCGCGTCCGTCTCCATCCCCGTGCCAGTGGCATTGCCACGTCCAGCGCACGCATGGGCGCCGTCCGTTTTCGTTGCCGTCCACTCCCCCGCGGCGGCCAGAGACAGAGCGGCGTCCGCTCTGGCGAGTGGATCCGCTTTTCGTTGACGTGTACAGTACCTGTCCTTGTCGAAGGCGAGGAATGCCTCGCGGCACGCATCGATCTCGTCCTGCGCCAGCACCATGGTCGTCTCAGGAGGAGAGCAAAAGGCACAAGAAGAGGTGTCGCTTCATGATCACGGTCCGGTGCCGGGAGTGTACCGGTATTTTTATTTTCGGCGAACCTTTCCGAGCCGACGGTAATGTACCCGTACACCCTGGATAATAGCTCACCAATGCTGCAGCAAGTGCTTGGGCTGATCGCCGATGGCGATCTTGTGGTGGAGCAAGTAGCTCTCGTTGTTGCTCTCGACTCGCGAGAGGTCGTACTTGTAGTTGACCATCAGCCCCGCACTCTGGCGGAAGCCCTATAACGAAAGAATAACAAGCCCACGTCAGTACTTGCGAAGAGCGACCTGACGCAACGCCACCACGAACCTTGGGGGACGGATCGCCCAGCCAGTTGATGCGCTCGAAGATCGCGCCGTTGCGGATGTGGAAGTTTGCGACCTGGCACAGCGCCTTGCTGCGTTTCTTCTCGAGGAAGATGTACCGCGCGCCAAGCTTGAGCAGGACTGGCTTGAGCGCGCTGGCGATCTCGCCGTTGTGGTGCCAGTTATC
This sequence comes from Pythium folliculosum, assembly GCA_023336295.1. Taxonomy (NCBI): domain Eukaryota; phylum Oomycota; class Peronosporomycetes; order Pythiales; family Pythiaceae; genus Pythium; species Pythium folliculosum. The sequence goes on along the minus strand of JAADWV010000005.1, from coordinate 12,339 downwards.
GAGCGCGATCGCGTCCAGCACCACACCAGCTCCAGTCGTGACCGCCGGATCTGACAGCGGCACGTTGTTCATATCCAAAGCGCGTTCAAGTGCCACGATCTCGGCATCGTCGCGAGCCATGAGGTTCTGGTTCGCGCGCTGGCTCTCGAGCCAGGGAACAAAGTTTGGAATCGGGCTCAACGTCGAGAAGATCTCGAGCTGCGGATGCGCAACCTGGAGCTCCTTGGCGACTTCTTTGATAAGGAAGTTGCCGAGATCCACGCCCTATACAATAGCCACATCCATGAGGACTTCCACATATTGGCAACTTGACGAAAATAGTGGCAGATCATATGGAGAGCATACCTGAAGACCCCTTTGAGTCGACGAAATCGAGTAGAAGATCGCAGCGCGCGCATCCGACTCGTCATCCATCTTTTCGGTCTCGTCCTTGATGTAGGGCATACTGCCCGCCAACTCCTTGACCAGCGCCACATGCACAAAGACGAGCGGTTCATCGGGCACGCTCGGATGAAAGAAGGCAAAGCAACGACGGCCGCGACCGAGTCGACGCTTGAGCTCAATGATCGTTCCGACCGGGTGGACGGCTTCGTACCGGATGATCTTCTCAAGGAGTCGCCCGGGGGAGTTCTCGTAGGTCACACGCTCGAGCTTCAGGAAGCCGACGCTGAACCAGGAAGCAAGAAAGTTCTACAGAGGATTGGAGTGACAGCTGAGCGTTCCATCCCTCTCCGCTGAATGCACGACGGAGAAGTACCTTCAAGCTGACGTCAAGCGAGCGCAGAGCCGATGTCTCTGGCCCAGGTGCAGCATTCTTACGCAGCACCTGAAGGAGATCTGCACGCATCTGGACGAGGAATAGCATTCCGCCTTCGCGCTGCGACAGGATCTGCTGGAAGAACGTCTATCGGACGCATGGAAAAGACCCCAAAGCGTCAGCTCTACACGCGCCACACAATTCAAAACAAAGTCCACGTACCTCGTACAGCGGCGTCAGCGACGTGCGCAGGCCGCGGAACGTGCGCAGGAATCGCTCGATGCGCTCGTTCTCCCAGTCGATCTCGCTGCCGCTGTGGGTATCGGCATCCTGCTGGATGTGCGCAAAGTTTTCCGCAAAGTAGTTGAGGCTCTGCTCCACCTGAATAAAAAAAATCAACACACGTGCAGTGAGCACAGGGTGTCCGCTTTCAAACGCGGACTGCCATGTGTACGCACCAGCGCTGGATCAACATGCAGATCGCGCGCCAGAATCAGCAGAAACTGCTTCTTGGCGTCCAGATCAAACGTTCGGTACTTGGTGCACAGCGTGCCGATAACCACGCGCGGCACAAAATCTGCAGAGAACATGAATCAAACGAGAGTCAGCCACTTTATAGCCAAGATGATCATCCGCGCTGGAAACGCACCGCCCGTGTTCGCCTTGGTGTGCACGACCTCTTGGATGAGCTTGGAGAGCTTCTTGCGGTCGTCCGCGCCGGGGTTCGTCAGGTCGATCGACTGCAGGAACGTCGACGGCGTCGTGGTCTTTTCCTTCTCCTTGCTCGGGGCCCCGTCGCCGTAGCTGCTCGCGTGGAAGCGACGAGCGCGCGCGGTCGGCTCCAAATCCCCAGCCTCCTGGAGCAGTCGCGTCTGCGCCGCGGCCAGCGACACACGCAGTCGCGACGTGGCAGCCGCACGCCGCGGCAGCGCAGCGAGCACCGGCAGCATGTCGAGAGACGAAAGGATTAAAAGTCACCCAGCAAGCGCCCGGCTCGACGTGCTCGCGTATCATGGACCAAGGAGATGGAGGTTCAAGTTGGGGGAAGAAACACCGTGTCCCTTGTTTAAAGTCCGTTCTATTCGAATCCCTCGTTCGAGCCGAATAGTACTGTACGCCCCGTATCATTTCGACCGCGATCTATCGCTCAAATGTCTACAGGGGTACCCAAGTCATTCCTTGGCAAGCGCGTCGCCCTCGGCGCCGGCCGAGTCCACCTGCAGCTGGAGCCCGCTCGCCTGGATGAGCGAGAGCTCGTACAGGGTGTTCTAGACACACAGACCACCATCCACGGCGACGTTAGGATCGGTTGTGCCGGAACCCACTGCTACAAACGAAACAGCCAACGCACCTCGAGCTTGCGAGGATGTACTTGACGGCGTCGTACTTCTTGCGCAGCGGGCCGTTGCGGAAGTCGAACTGGATGAGCTCGCCCGAAATAGCCTCGACCATCGCGCGGCACTGTTCCACAGCGACTTGGTCGCGCGTGGTCGCGCGCACGACGGCGTATCGCGTTGAAGTCGGCGACGCCGCCGAGGTATTCGTCGGTGTCCAGGTGCGGTAAGGCGCCAATCGGGAGCAGCCTGTGGGTCACCAGGTAGTGCGCAAAGCACTTGGCCTCTGCGTACTCTTCTAATGAGGCCGACAGTGCGCCGTGGCGCAGCGACGGGTTGGCCGCAGTCATGGGGATCAGCTCGGCGATGACCTACATGAACACGTCTTGAGCACCTCGCAGCACCGCACAGTTCACACCACGATTCTGTACCTTGTCGGCCGCATCGAGTGACGCCGCCGCCACAGCAGAGTCTCCACGATGCAGGGAGTAGATCGTGTGCTTGCTATACAGTGAGCACTTGTACAGGATCAGTGAACCGGGCGTCGATCAGAGCCCACCGAGGTCACCAGAGCCCCCGCACCTGCTCTTGAGGATCTCGCGCGAGCGCTTGATGATCTGCTCGCGCGTCTCGTCATACAGCTGCATGCCTTTTAAACCAACGCCCGATTAGATTGGTCTCCAGGCGGCAGCACTCCAGCATCCTAATCGCACACACCTTGGTTGATCTTCGCAAACTCGCTGTGGTCCAGCAGTTCCCCCGTCGCTGTCAGGTACCGACACCATAAATGCGTCAGCATCTCACTCATAACACACATTACCGGTACACAGAGTCGCCCCTACACACCCGGAGTTGCCGCGGTAGCGGCGGTCAGTGGCGTGGTCTTGCTCGCGATACTCGCGAATCTGCTTTGGTGGAAGCTGCGCACTTCCATACTCGGCACTCGCACGGCATGCGATGGCCACGGGCGCTGCACAAGCGTCTGCACCGCCGCGCTCCGCACAAGACGCATCTGGCGGCGGCCGCAAATCGCCGCGACGCGCGCTACCACGCTCCGCACCATGAATCTTGCGTGAGAAGAGCGACAACAATGGTGTCCATTCGGGATGCTGGGCTGTCCCTCGTTGTAGGGCTCAATTCATTCCTCAAGCAGAACGCAGTACTATATTCCCCGAAAGTCATGCACCACTCCCGTCGGCACACAAGTAACGACCATGTTGAAGTCGCCTCTTCCTCCGGTTCGCTTCTACGCGCGGCGACCGCGCTTCATCTGCTCGCACTTGCCGGCCTTGCACGCACAGCAGAGCTCCTTCCGGTGCGGCGGCGTCTCCTTGTCGTCCTTCTCCGGGAGGATCGGCGCGCGCGCGCCCATGTACAGCTGCAGCTTGGACGCGATCCGCTCCTTGTAGGTCGCCTCGTCCAGCTCCGGATTCGTGATCGACCGGCACTTGCGGCACTGCTGTTTCCACACGACGACGTCGAACGCATGGTCGCGAGCGTCGCCGGTAGGTGGCTTGAACAAGATCTCGGTGTACACGCGGCCGCTGGCCCAGGTCTTGCCACAGGACGCCTTGGGGCACGTGAAGGACCCCACGACGTGGGTGTCGCCGCGGCGCGTCGATTTGGCGAGACCGTTGGTGTACTGGAGCCTGCTGTCCATGTCGACGCCTTCGAGCGCGTCGAATGCGATCAACCGGTTGAGTTCCGGGAACCGCGTGAACTTGCTCGCGGGCATGGGGGGAAAGAGCGGCCGGAAGCGAAAATGACCAAATGAAACTGGTGTGTGTAGGCCACCGAGGGCGAGGGGACAGGACGGAGGACGAGAGGCGGGCGGGAGCCGCACACTTTGATGTGGTGAGAGGAGAGAAAATATCCTATGGATACCGACCGCGGCGTAACCCCAGAGGCACACCCGCAGTAAGGAACTGATAGTAGAGCAGTCCGAATGAGGGCCATTTCAATCATGGCAAGATCCACACTGCCGCCTCGCATGCTGTGAGCGTGTGCTGCGGTGTGTAGATGGAATCGCTCAGATAGTGCTGCTGTCTGCTGAAGGCCGATGGGACAGCCATCGACGAAATCTATCGGCACACGTCGGTGAAAGGAATGGCTTGTGTGTCCCCTTCACGAACATGCTCTAATGCTCGTGGACACGTAATGCCAAGAGCTGCTCTTGTGCCGTTCAAAGTATCGGTTGGTGGTCCCGCGTGGCTCCAAATTGGAGTCCAATCGGGCTTCGATCGTCAAATCCTCAAATGCCAAGCCCCGAACTTCAAGGGCCTCAAAGGAAGATGAGACACAGACTGTAGTATAGCTTTGTAGAGTTAAAACCGCTAATCTTTTCTGTTGTTCCTGTCACTGCAGGTCCTGTAAGAATGCCTTATCGCAGGTAATGCGATCCTCAAACACATACACCATCAAGCGTGTCATCGGCGTGGCCCTCTGGCTTCTTCGCGATCTCTCTCACAAACCCGTTCACCTCCGCCTACACACAAGTATCATGCGCCTACTCGACGCAGCGTCGCTTGCGCTGTGCGTCGCTGTCGCCGGAAGCGCGGCCGACGACGCGGCCGTCGTGACGCGGTGCTTCCCGGAGGATTTCCTGTTTGGCTCGGCAACGGCCGCGTACCAAGTGGAGGGCGCGTGGAACGAGACCGGCCGCACGCCCAGCATCTGGGACGACTTTTGCCGCGAGAACGAGCAGATCCAGTGCGCCAACGTCGCCGACGACTTTGTGCACCGGTACCAGGCCGACATCGACCTCATGGTCGAGACCGGGCTCGACTCGTTCCGGTTCTCGGTCTCCTGGCCGCGCGTGATGAACTGGGACGCCGCGACCAAGCGCATGAAACCCAACGCGCCGGGCATCGCGTTCTACCACGACCTCGTGGACGCGCTGCGCGCCAAGCGCATCGTGCCGATCCTCACGCTGTACCACTGGGACCTCCCGAGCGAGCTCCACACGCAGCTCGAGCCCCCCGGGTGGCTCCATCCGGACATCGTGGGCCATTTTGTCCAGTACGCGGAGCTGGTCTTCCGCGAGTTTGGCCACAAAGTCGACTTGTGGACGACCTTCAATGAGCCGACGTCGTTCGTGGTGTCCGGCTACGGCAACGGCAAGCACGCGCCGGCGCTCCCGCAGTCCGACACCAACACTTACACGGTCGCGCACCACGTTCTGCTGTCCCACGGGTACGCGGTCCAGCGTTTCCGGGAGCTCAAGGCAGAGAAGGAGGTGCAGGAAGCGGCCCGGATCGGCATCGTACTCGTCACGGACTATTCGTACCCGCTCGACCGCTCCAACCCAGCCGACGTCGCCGCCGCCGAGCGCAAAATGGAGTTCACGCTCGGGTGGTTCCTCCACCCGATCGTGTACGGCAAGTACCCGAAGATCATGCGGTCCCGCGTGGGCGAGCGGCTGCCGGCGTTCACGCACGACCAGTCCCACGTGATGAAGAACTCGTACGACGTGTTCATGTTGAACCACTACCACTCGCGCTCCGTCACAGACTGCTCGTCCCCGTCGTCTGCGATTGACTGCTCGCAGCTGACGCTCGGCTGGGAGCGCGACCACGGCTGCGATGACACGCACCACCCGGAGGGCGCCCGGCGCTCGAGCAAAGGTCCGGACGGCGAGTTCTTGTGTACGTGGTCGTCGGCGTACCCGAAAGGGTACCTGGCCACGATCCGCTGGATGCACAACCACGACACCAACGCGCCGATTCTGCTCACCGAGAATGGCTGGTGCGGCGACGAGTCGCTGGACAACGCCGACCAGAATTGGTTCTTCGCGCAGTACATCGAACAGGTGCACAAGGCCGTCACGGAAGACCACATCCCGATCATCGGGTACACGGCCTGGTCGTTCATGGACAACTACGAATGGGGATCGTTCAAGCCGCGCTTCGGACTTTACTACGTCAATTTCACAAGCGAGACTGGCTCAAAGCACGGCTACGTGCCCAAACCAACAGACTTGGAGCGCATTCCTCGCCAGGCGGCTCGGTGGTACGCGCAGCTCGCCAAGTCCAAGTGCATGGACGTAGTCCCAGACGGACAGACGATGAGCGGCGCCGCCGACACGGCCTCGTTGCTGTCGCTGCCGATCTCAGTGGCCCCCGTGTTTGTTGTGTTGGCGCTGCTGATGGCGGTTGGGCTCGTGCGGCGGCGTCGCACGGCTGCCACCACCGGCGAGCAGGAGCCGCTCATCCGTCGCTGAGATTGGTACACATTCGGTGCAGGAGTTGATATGTCAGCCACACAGTATCATGTTCTACAAACCCTTTCTTGTCACATATTCAATATTCAGTAAAACGGGTAATCAAATGTGCTGGAAGCTCAGCAGCTCCAAACAAGGCGACATGGCGAGATGCAGTATGTAGCGAGACGACACATTGCCGTGGCGCGTCAGCGCGGAGCGCACGTCCGACCACGTCGGCCCCGCGACGGCGAGCACGACGAGCTCTCGCCAGCGGTCGCAGTGCTGGACAGCGCATGGAGCGTCCTTCCGCCCGGCTGTCTCCCGCGCGCGCGCAAACCCATCGGGACCATTGGTTCTTTGCTGTCGCCGCGCCGCGGCGGCTCCTGCGCTCCAGGGATTTGGGCTCCGGGAACGCGAGGAACGTTCGTCCACTTGAATCATGGGATTGCTGTCCATGCAGGCCCCGTGGGTGGGCCAGTGAGGGTGCCGTTTGTCCCCTGACCGACGTCGTCATGGTTGCCTCGCCCTGCGGTGGTTGCCGTACTGATCCAAGTGAATCCCTGGTGATGACCCGAGCAATCCGCTCGGTCATGTTGCCGCACTCCACTTTTTCCCGCGCGCTCGTCCCGTACTTCCCCCCACCGGCAAAGCCCCATGGCCGACGCGCCGCTGGAGGTCGGCCACGAGCTCGCGCTCGCGACGCTGCTCGTGTACTTCGACGTCGACAAGCTCGAGCAGCTCGCGCCGCCGCTGCGTCGCGTCATTCAGGACGTTTACGACATCGCGAGCGACCTCGCGGCGACCAAAGTTGCGTACCAGCGGAAAGCAGCAGTGCTTGAGCAAGAACTCGCGCGCCTCCGCGCCGCGAACGAGGCCGCGACCTCAAACGGAAGCAGGCCGCGTTCGCAGCGTGCTGTTGCCACACGCCCACGCGGTTGCCTCAAGCCCCGCTGGGACGCCTCCACGCGCATTGAGACAGGTCGCCGTGTTGAGTTGCCGCGCGCGGTTCGACAAGCGCCACGGCTCGGCGAGCCTAGCGTGCAAGCGTACCGCCGCTGGGCTTCCGCGCCTGATCGAGTGCAAGTTGCGCGTGTGACTCCGCTCCCGCAAGGTGAAAGGCACGCAAGCCGTCCAGCTTCCGCGCGGCCCATCTCGACTGGCGGTGACGCATCAAATCCGACGAACTCGCACGCAAAGAACGCACTGGAAGCACACGCCGCGACAGCTCCTAAAGACGGACGAACTCTGACGACGACGCCGGTTCCCAGCGAAGAATCAAGCCTACTGCCCTCTCGCCAAGGTGACAGGAAGCCGCCACCCGATGCCGCCGTGCAACAGTGTCGAGCGAAGCAGACAGAGTGCGAGCGTGAAGTTCATATTTTGCAAAGGAAGTTCGGTCAGGTGGCCTTGTGGCAGCCCCAGTACAAGGACGGAGAGCTTGTTGTGCTTGTTCCGAGCGCTGATGGCTCCAAAAAGGATGCCCGAGTTCTTTCAGTCCAAAATATTCAGTCAGCGCTGGGCCAGGTGTGCGACGAAGTGGAAGACTTGCGCCAAGCCTGTTTCGAAGCCCTCCAACGCGTATCCAACGCGTTGGACTGTCAGTCATGGCTTCAAGCCCGTCATGCCCAGCTCGAATCTATGCTTGATGATATCGACGAGTGGGTCGGACGGATTGCGATGGCCACAAACAAATTCTCGAGCGCGGATCACTTCTCGCGATTTTCGACGGTGCAGTCTTCACCTGCTGCATCCACCGCCGTGTGGAACGACGTCAACCATGAAGAGGCGCACTCTGTGCCGACGACAGGGCGCGAAGGTCTCCTGCCAACCTGTTGGTCACCGTTGACCAACCTTTATGTCGAGTACGCCATTTCGGCGTTTCGTTTACCAGCTCTCGAAGTCTACGTTGTAAACCACATTCCAGGATTCGATTTCCACGCGCTCACCAAAATTGGAGAGGCGGCTCGCGAGCTGGAAAATATCCTCGAGGCATTTAAGCAAGCGAGAAGACAGTGCAAGATCAAACATGCAAGGTCCAAGGACTTCACGAGAGCATTCAAACGTCGCCACAAAATCGCGTTGCGTTGCATTCAAGAGCGAGCTGTGGCGTGTTCACAGGTGATTTGCGGTGTGGCAAGCTCCTCTCAAGCAACCCCAAGAGATCGTGCGTATATTGAACAAGCAGACGTGTCGTGCTTCGGCGATAACCCTTCGTCGCCATTGTGGAAGACTTATGAGGATCTCGTACTGGCCATCGCTTCGTGCCATGTGGGTCTCACCCGCCTCCACGAAGTGCCGGTTTGTGACCAAGTCGCCGCGAAGCAGGCTATTGTCGCTCGCCTTTTCGAGCTCGAAGAGGCCATCAAGCTGTGGTTGGATGAGCGTTTGTCTAGCTCAAGCGACGATGAGGCCCTTGAGCATCACATGAAACTCAGTATGGACTGGTGCGGCGCTTTACAGAAGGTAGTCGACAACCACAACGCGCCAGCCACTTGATGTATCTACATGCGTACTACCAAAACTCGCTTTGCATCAATGCGTTCGTCCATCTTCCAGCCTACACCCGCAGATGCATTCACAGAGAAAAAAAATAGCCGCCTCTCCCTGCATGAACATCTCCTCCTGTGATTGATCCTCGTCTCATCAGACTCAGCTATATTTCTGATGCGTTGCGTTCGAATTGGTCATATCCACGAAAGAATCAGCCGATGCCACGCGCCTTTGGCGCCAGAAGCGCCCCATTCACCCAGCACAGGATCACCAACACCAAGCCATGCTGAACCGCACGGGATGGAGGTACTTGTCCTCGCGGCCGCTGCGGCGAGTGGCCCCACACGCGCTCGCCGTCGCGCGTCCGGCGGGCGCGCCGGCGTGGCTGCTCACGCGCCAGAGTGCGGCTACTAATCCGGCCCCGTGCGGCTGCCTCTTCTTCTTCTTCCGCCGCTGCGATAGACACGCGTCCTCGAGCTCCTCGCCGTCCCAACGTGACTCGCTCTCGCCTGCCACCGATCTCAAGCGGGGCACGCGGGAGACCTCCCCACTCAAGGCGTCGTCCCCTACTGATGTGCGTCGGTCGCTTGGAGGCGCTGGCTTTTTCCGCGGTGCTGACCACATTCTCGTTGTTGTATATGACGTTTACCAGTCTTCCCACGTGACCGATGTCGGTGACGACGAGGATCTCGAAGACGCCTCCGCCGACATGCCGCCCGCCGAGCCGCTCTCCTGGAAGGAGCGCGCCAAGACGTTCGCGGTTGAGTACGGCCGCGTGGGCATCGCCACCCACATTGTGCTCTCGGTTGTGTCGATCTCGGTCATCTACGGCGCCATCTCGAGCGGCGTGGACGTGTCGGGCTTGCTCCACTCGCTCGGCGTGTCTCCGGACAGCGCCGGCAAAGACTCGGCCGCGACCTCGGCCGGCTCGTTCATCCTCGCGTACGCAGTCTACAAAGTGGCGGCGCCGCTGCGCTGGCCGCTCACGTTCGCCGTGACTCCCGTCGTCATGCGCGCGCTGCGCCGCCGCGGGTACATGCTGCCCAAGACCAAGAGCAACGCGCACCGCTCGCCGCGGCCCGAGGCCGAGGACGCTGTGCACGGCGACGACCATGGCGTGTCGCGCAAGTAGACAAACTTAGGCTAATCTGTTGCTTTCCGTTTGTTTTTGGTGTTCAATAAAGTATCTTGTTCACGGGATGGACGTGTCTTCCGGGCTGATCAGCGCGTCCACAAACGCCTTGTCGCCCGTGCCGCTCTCGACCATGTGCTGCACGGACAGGAAGCCCTCGGCGTTCATGCGCAGGAACGTCTCGTTCGAGTGCGCGAGCGCTTTGAACGCTTGTTGGAGGACGGCGACGTGGAACGTGGCGGCGCACTCGCTGGCGGTCTCGTCAGTTGCGCAGAAAAACTCGATGAACGCCGACGACGACCGCGCAAAGTCGATCTCGCACGAGCCCGTCTCGGACGTGGCGCTCAGGCTTAGGCAGTGGGCGCTGGAAGCTGAAAGTGGCTGGTCGGGGAACATGGAGATCGTGACGGTTGCGGCGCTGGGCAGATCGTAGAGCTCGGCGAACGCGTCGTGGAGCGGCTCGCTCTGCATGATGCAGCGCGCGACCACGGCCGACTGCTCGAACGCGCCCTCGAACTCGAGCTGACCCATGTCGCTGCCCTCCAGCTCCAGCACCTGCATCGAGCACTCGCAGATCACGCCGTTGTCCTCGACGACGAGCGTGAGGTTGGCAGTCGCCGGGTAGTAGCTCATGCGCAGCGAGGACGTGGCCAGCGCCGAGGGCCCGAACATCGACAGGCACTCGATCAGCGCGCTCAGGTTCAGCGCGAAGCTGCACTGCGCGTCCAGCAGGTCGTCGTCGTCGTCTTCTCGTTCCTCGTCTTCATCGCCCGCCGCCGCCGCGGCGCCGTCGAAGCGGTACGAGTCGAAGAGCTCGCTACCCAGCGAGGTCTTGATCTGCAGCGACTTGCCGCGCGAGTGCGACGTGAAGAGCATGCCGGCGCTGTCCAGGTCGCACCGCACGCGCTGGTCTTTCTTGCCCTGGAAGAGACACGAGAGCAGGGTCACGAGCACCTTGACGCTCTCGGCCGAGCACACGAGCGCCGGCTTGAGCACGTGCGACGCCGGCTCCATCGACGCATCGGCGTCGGCATCGACACTGTTGGGATCATACTGGTCCGTGCTGTCGGTCTCACGCCGCCGACGACGTTCGCGAAGGCGGAGGGAGTCATCCGCGTGGCGATCGTCGTCGCCGCTGCTGCCATCCGAGTCGCTGCGCCATGCCATGGTGGATCTGGTCAATCTGCGATGGCGCCAAAACGTTAGGTTCGCTTGATCCCTCAAGAAACATCAAATACGCACTTAACAACTGCTTTGACAGTGTGAACCCATGATGTTGACGCTTCGCATACAAAAACGATATTGCGGGTTTTACTCCAAATTTCCGAGCCCGGCCGAATCAATCGCTCCGACCGAATCGCGCGAGAATCGCTTCGCGGTCAAATCCCCACACAAATCGTTGGTAGGTTTAGGGTTCATGCAGGAAAATATCAGCCAATCATATCCTCTTGTGATGTGGCTTTTGACCAATCCAAATCCTTATAGGCATTCCAATCGCTCCAGCAATCGCCCACGATTGGAAAGTTTGGCCGAAATTCCCAATACTGGATCTGCACATCCGATATTACAAGAATTGTGTGAGACATCCTGTACCCATGCGAGAGAATCTGTAGCCATGATGATGGATGTGATGGCTCGCTAACCGATCAGCTCTTGGCTCTCGGCTCTCGGCTCCTGGGTTCCCGGCACTGGGGGCTGTTTGGCGTGCCTCCGCCTCGGTCATTCTGCAATTTGCCTCCAACGACGCACAGCTCAGAGCCCACCAGCCCCCTCTCCTCCCCAGACGCCAAGATGCTCTCGCTCTCCAACATGCTGCTGCTCGCGCCCAGCGCCGTCGCCATCGCGGCGCCCGCGACCCGCGCGGCCGCGGTCGCCTCAAAGGCGCTCGCTGCTGCCAGCGCCACCACCACCACGAGCACCACCACCACCACCACCAGCACCACCAGCACCGGCACCATCCCGGCCGCCGCCGACGTCGCCGCCAGTGCCGCGACCACGTGCGCCACGGCCTTCGCCAGCTGCGCGGCCGCCGTCGCGGATCTATGGACGCGCTGCAAACTCGCGCTGCTCCGCCTGCTTGGCCTCGAGCGCTCAACCACGGACGACGCAGTCGCGTCCAAGGACACCGCTGTCGAGGTCGCGCACGGTGAAGACGACCAAGCCACGGAGGAAGAAGAAGAAGACGATGACGAGGCCACCACGACGGCCACGGCGGCCACGATGTCCACGATCTCCACGACGGCCACGATCCCGACGATGTCCGCGATCCCCACGACGGCCACGGCCACCACGGCCACCACGACGGCCACGACGGCCACGACTACGGCCGCGCCGGCCACGATCCCCGGGACGGCCACGATCCCTGCGACGGCCACGGCCCCCATGACGGCCACGATGTCCACGATCCCGACGATGTCCGCGATCC